>JABUQX010111107.1:0-15000 GCA_015478945.1 Trachelipus rathkii
TCCTCTCTCTTTATCTCAGGTTCTCTCTAGTCTTCATATCATCTATATTATATCTACTTATATATCCTTCATATCTTCATCTTTCTTTCTATTACTTATATAATTTCCATTACTCTCTCGTCCTATTACTTCTATGTACTCATATATTATATTAGATACTCTATATATGTATATATATAAGTTATTATAAGATCGTCTCTAATCTTTCTTTCTCAAGATACTGATTATATGATATATCTATTAAATCTCTATATATATTACTCTAGTCTCATATTCAGGTAGGTCTACGCTTATATCTGATTCTATATCTTCAGTAGTATAATACAAGTATATATATACTATATTTATATTATTGTACATAGGAGAGGCGCCCTATGATATATACTATAGTATATATATGATAAATATTACAACTGCTAGAGATCTAGTCCCACTAGTCTTTCAAAAAACATAGAAGAAAAAAAAAAAAAAAAAAAAAATTTTCCCCCCTCCGCCCCCACCGCCTTTTCATTTCTCCTGTTGGGCACTTCGATCGCCGAGATCATCTCTGTTTTACCAACTTTTGGACTACCATCGATGAGCTAAAAGGAACGTTAACTGTTGAGAATAGGACATAGCTTTCTTCCCAAAGAGAAAGCGTGCACAATACTGTGACGATGACCTCTTGACAAGCTAACTCTGTTGACCCATTGACCGCGAGGTGAGCGGGAAGCTTGTTGCAAAAGTTTTATCGGCTATAGTAATTGGGACAATGTTCCTAGCCTGTTGGGAAGAAAGTATTCTTTCTGTTGTTTTAATAATTGTAAGTGGTTCAAGTGGTGAAAAGATGGTAACATTACAACCCGAGGGCTCGGGTTTGAAACCCCACACACAACCAAGCAAGAGTACTCAGACATTATATAGTATATATATATATATATATATATATATATATTATATAATTAATATGATTATACTGTATATATTATCTATATATAGTATATTATAGTATATATAGACTAGTATATATATATATACTGAGTATTATATATCCAGGCGGCGATCATTACGGGATACTCCATCTACATGATAATGGCTGGTTACCTTTGTTGTGGTGCCCGTGGCTTTAATTGCGACCCGGATCAGTGTGCGCCTGGAGACTATGGAGAGAACTCTGTAACCCAATTTGGGGGGCTATACCTGTCCGGGAGGAGACTAAATACCAGTCAGTCAAAACGCGGTGATATGGCCTTATGCGGCGGCGGTGGAAGGTGTTGGCTTCGTAAGTTTACACTGCGTGGCTCAACGACGAGCTGTGTGATGCGTCGATACGCAGGTCATCTGTCTTTGCAACTTTTTCGTCGTTGTCGACATCGGGCATGAAAATGGTATCTCACGACTCGGGACTACTAGTAGGGATAAGTTCCGTATAGGTCTCGTTGAACGAATTAATGCTAGTTAACCAGTCCAATGGGCGAGATAGAATGAGGAGGTTGTCGGTATGATGGAGGAGATTTGGACACTCAAGATGAGTGCGTTGGTGTCTGCGCGAGACGAGGAGGAGGCTGAGGGGAGGAGGGGTCACGTAATACACCCTGAATGGATTTATCATTTGCGAACTGTATATACAAGGCGGAGAGATGGAGTGAGCAGAAGTACGGGTGGCATTGTTCCTGACCCTGGATTTTGGCAGACAGAGTGGAGGACATCGTCTTTAAAAAATGAAAGAATAATTGCATCAGCACTGAGCTTGCTGGAAAAGGGGACTGATGTGGGCTATATCATGAGCAGGTCTGATGGTGTCACGCACACCCAAGGAAGCACCACACGTGGAGAAATAGAATGTTGTTTTAATGAAACAGTTGCAAAATGTGATAGTATGACGGAATGAATACCTGTAAGTGGAAAATTGTTCATCGGGGTGACTTGAAGTGCGGTGCACATAGTGAGGTGAGAGGAATAGGCTCTACCATCTCTCCTTCTTCTCTTTCTCCAATCTCCGTCTCTTCTCTCCTCTGTCTCACTTCTCTTCTCGAGATATTCGCAGTTTGCGGGGCGTTTGGAAATACTAGGAGATAACAGAAGTGTACTGCGGAGGGGAGATGGTTCTGTTTGGTACTTTCTTGCGGTAACGTTCATATCTATCGGTTGGTCAGTGATGAATAATATACTTTTGCCATAGGGAATCTCGTCCTCATTAATATTTTGGACCGTGGTGACAGGTGCGAATAGTATTGTTTGTCTGTTCTTCCTTTCGTACTCTACTATCCTCCGGATTAAGTTCCTCTTGATCATTCTGATCTTTTCGATCCTCTTTACTCTCGCTCTCTTTCCTCTAATCTTAACTAACATCGGATCGGTAAGTGGTTATAGGACGTGGACATCGGTATCCCCCATTTCATGTGTTCCTGCGGTATATTCCGGACCATGCGTTTCTGGTCTGGTAGGTGACATCTCTTAATTTATAAAAAAGACATACCTAGTGATAGATAATTTATACCGATACGAATATGGATAGACCAGTTCGGATACGTATCTTTCATAATGCGAGGATCGAATGTTAAGCGGTCTCGCTTTTTCTGCAGATTCAGGTCATTCTGCTGATCATTTTATATCAAAAGAATCGTGTTGAAGAGAAAGTGTTGCTATGCATGTAGAAGGTAGAGGTGGAGTATTCTTAAAGAAAAAAGTATCATACATCGCTGCCGATGAGATACGCTGGGGGTAAAAATCATGGTTCCAGAAAGAAAAAATTTAATTCCTGATGAGGATAGCACGTTGCAGTAATAGTGAGCAAAAATAATAAAAGTTTAGAGCATGGATGATAAAGCAACGATCCCGCTGAGTACAAGAGCGGGAATATCTATCGCGTACAAAGAAATGAGTGCTCGTACGCTACCATAAAAAGGAGAAGCGATGGGCAAGTGCCGTGGGTAGTGAGGATCGGTTGATACTAACTTCGCAGACCAGGGATATGGAGTCTCGCGATCTCGAAATTAATATGATAACCGGCAAATCAATCCTAAGAGACAGGAGTCGACTGTTGCACACTCTCGCAGTCAAAAAAGGATAAGGAGGTGTACGGTTGAGAGTGGACCCTGTATGCTCAGCATCATAGAATAGGTTGGTCGTCTCATCAGTACTTTTTCAGAGTTATATAATCAGAGGAGAGAACGAGTCCACCTTCCGTAACGCAGAGGAGCGATAAAACGTGGATTGAGGGTCTGCTGACACACATGGAAGAGTTGGAGATGGCAATTGGAATATCAAAAACTGGGAAGCAGCCAAGGGACTGTGTTATGGTTCTGCCGGTGGAAGACAATGCGAAGCTGCGTACAGAGGTATCCTGCGATGGATCTGCTTGAAGATTGTTTAACTGATTCTGGGAGAGTGGATGAGAGTATACCTGCGGAGTGTCCGGATGGGGCTACGTCCGCGATGGTATCGTCAGCCCGGTGTTTCAAAAAGGGAGATAGGTGCGACGTGTCTTCTCCAGATTCCATAGGGGCATCAATTTCGTTCTGTAGGGCCGCTCAGCTAGGGGATGGCCCGATTTGGGATATTAATGCAATGGATGATGTGGGAGACTGAGGAACAGAGTACGCGCACGTGGGAGTGCGAGAAGAACCCGAAAAGACGCTATTGGATTAAGGCATGCGTACACGGTAGGAACAGCGGATTCTAATATTTCTCTTACTTCTAGTAGCACGCACGAATAGAGATAAAGTTTCAGATAGGACGGAGAGTGAGCGAGCAAGTCATCGGAAAGAGGATATGTGTGCAATCTGGGCGCGCGTGTTGTGTGACGTGAGATCAGATCTTAAGCTCTCGCGCAGCGAGTGTAGATATAACTATGGCGCTGATTGAGCCAGAGATGAGATCTTGTCTTATTACCATCACATAGAACACCAAGTTGACTAGACTTGATAAAGGAACTTTACACACGTATAGTGAAAGTGCCTCTGGTACAGTGTTCTGGGATAGGACAGTGGTTTGGAGTGAACGATCACAGTGTTGACAGGGAGGAGTTGTCACCCTGTTTGTTGTTTTATCCTGTATAATGGACAAGTGTATGCGTAGAGATTGGGGGTGGATCGGAGGGAGGAGATTGTCCGTATTGCTTATCTGTCGTATCGTAGATTCTCGTTTCTCTTTCTGTTTTCTATATTGTATAGTTATGTGTGTATAGAATTATTTATGTCTCTAGTATTGTGTATTTGACTATCAGGATGGATAGAAGGACTGCTGCGTACGTGATTTCGGACGAGATATTGTACGCGATGTGGGTATGGGACTTAGAGGATAGGTTTTTGAAATGATAAAGATAGCTATTGGAAAGGGAGATAACTTAAACATAGTAGATCGATGGGGAACAGGATAAATAGATAGACTGCCGACAATGTAAGTATGGGGAGTTACGCGCTAATCACGCTGCATGTGAGAGAGAGGTGCAAAACGGACGATAGTAGAACTCGTGATATAGAACGAGATATGTAGCATATTAGTAAATCCTTTGCATGGAGTTGGGATGTCATGGTTGAACGAGACGCGATCGGAATTTAAAACGCTGATTTATACAAAGCGGTACTCTTGAGACCAGGGATCTATACGTTTATTAGCTCTCTCGGGTCGGTGTCGTTGAACACTTTAGACAATGTATGTGATTAAGCAAGATATGATACCAGTTCGGCGGAGATAAGGGTGTTGTGAGGTTGATCAGATAGAGTCCGTGGACCAAAGAGAGAGAAGCAAGAAGGAAACTGAGTTTATAAAGAGTATGTGAGGTTATAGGTGCGGTCCAGGAAGAGTGGGGGATCTGTATCGAGAATAGGCTGAGATTTGTGGTTATACATTACCATCACATAGGATGGTCACGATGAGCAGTAGATACTAGGCTGGATTTTAACTGCATGGCAATGTCTGCCAGGTAGTAAAAGACCTGACGGCAAAAGGCAAGAGAAAAATTGGTAGAGGAGTTGGAGTGGGCTTCGGCGGAAGGTGGGCGAAGAGGAGTCTATCAGCAATATCGCGGGCTGGACTCAGCCGTGGATGATAACATCGCCTCTTCACAGCCAAGAGAGGGTCCTGTCTAGGGACGAAGCATTGCAAACGCAGAGGATCATAGCCTCTAACGCGCGATGTCGGGTATGAGAAAAGTGAGAAATATATATATATATATATTATATATACTATATACTATATATAACTATATTATATATATATACTATATTATATATTATATATAGTATATATCTATATATATATTATATATGGGTATATAGTAATTATATACATCTATATATATATATTTATATATATACTATATATATATATATAGTAATATATAATAGTATCTATATATATAGGTATTCATATATATAAATATATATATATATATATATATAGTGGTATAATATATATATATATACACAGGATTATTGTGTGTGTAACTGGGAAGGATAGAGGCAGAGATTAATAGATGTAAATGTATTTAGAGGCGGGGGGGGGGCTATCGGATCACTATTTGGTGGCTGCTAGGTTACATCCGCATCCGCGGATTGACATCTGCTGCATCATTTAATCAAATCTAAGACCATTGATATAAAAAGTGATAGAGGTATATAATATATATAAATATATATATACTATATATAATTATATATACTATAGTATGACTATTGAATTAGTACGGTAGGATACTATTAAGATATTATACTAGGTTAGTTAGTACTATATATATCCGCTCGTTAGCACCACTTTATGATCTTCATGGTGTGGATACATATACCCCAGTATCGGTACTCTATGCTCATTCATTATTATTTTTATAAAAAGTTTGTTGTGCTTATGTAAATAATATAAAAATAGATTTTGAATTTACCTAATTTTCTATATATAAATCTTTTAAAATTATTAATTTTCTTATATTTAATTTATAATGTCTTTATTTATATATTGATTATTATGTTAATTATGCATAATATATTTAAATATATAAAGTAGTAGATAATTGATGTAGTATAGTAATCTAAAGAAAACATTAAAGTTTTCACATTATATATATGTATATCTATATTAGTAATTATGATGAATATATAGTGTCTACTCTATTATATATCACTATATACTTCAGCTGCTCAGTGTTAAAGAATGTCTTATGTGAGGTGGCGGATCAAAGATTGCAGGTTGAATATATATACTCTATATACCAGTATATATTTATATACTAAATGCTTACATATTTTAGTAAACGAGATATATGTTAATATCCAGGAAGGCTGTATAGCTTGTAAAATACTAGGTATAAAAATAGTTCCTTATAATTATGTGTTCAAAGATTATAATACTTATATTATTAAAGGATCATATAATCACTACTCTTCTGAGGAGTGTGAATAGATAAGGTTTTTTTGCTTATGTAACGAAATTAATTTTATATAGATATTCGGAATGAGGATTCTATCTGATACAGTATACTTATCTTTAATATAAGGTGATATACGTTTTTAGAATGTATATTATTTTTATTTAAATAAATAAAACACTATTTATTATAATTTTTTTTTTGTTTTTTTTTTGGTTTATAGTTTTTATATATTACACAATATTTTTCTTTATTAATAGAAGTAAAAATCTTTATAATACACTCAATGCATGTCAAAGTATCGATCTCTATTATTAATATTTATTATATTTATTATTTATATATTATCTAAAGTAATAATAATTATATATATATCTTTCAAGAAAACACTTATTTAAGCTAAACAGTAACATTATATTTAAGGGTATCAAGAGAAGAAATAGATAATAAAATTGAAGATTAATCATGGAAAGAACATGTTACATTTTTTTTTCTTATTTGTTGCAGAAGAGATTTTGTGTGAAATTGAATATACACAAATATTGTAGTAAATATTTATCTATCAAATTAGAAGAATAGTTACTGGTAAGATAGAATAGTAGTAATTTAATATGAGATTTTATTATTTTGTGTTTCTATCTTAATGATTTGAACTCAAATATCTATCAGAAAATTGAACATTTATTATTTTTATATATATATATTATTTTTATAATAAACCTACTATATATTATATATATATACGAGTGTGATAACATTAATATATTGTTGATTATTATATATTAGTTTTCAAAACATCCATTCTGTATATTTAGGGATTCAGTGTTGTTGTTGGTTGTGTAGTGTGTGTACGTTTACAGCGATTTGTACTTAAGAGGCCTGACGTCAATGGTTTTGGAGTGATTTTATTTCTTTGCTATATGTACATAATCGCTGTGTGGGTTGGTTTAAATCTTCCATATGCTTTCCTTATGTATATATGGCTTATAAATATCATAAGGAATGAAGATAAGAAGATTTAGTAATTCGTTATAAAAATAAATAAATACAAGAATGCAGTTAGAAACATCTTAAATTTTTTATTATTATTCATATGAATCATGTACCTTTTTATAAAGAAAATAGCACGAATATTTTTGATGTATAATATATCGACGTAAAATAAAGTGATTAATTTTGTGGAAGGTTTCGGTCTGTGGTGCTTGATATGTTGTCTCTGAGTGGTCTAATAAATCACTTAAGATACTTAACTAGCAATTGAAGAAGAGCAAGACACTGTCTTCAGAATCTCATTCAGTCAGGAATTCTTCCAACTACATTTGTTTCGACAGCACCCAGTTTTCGCTTCCCCTTACTGTCTTGTCATCGATATACATCAAACATAGGACTCTTTAGGCGCCTGTTCTGTCGTTCAATGTGTCTTTTCTGCCTCTTGTGATGTCTTTTACTCTCACAGAGTATCACTGAAGGAGTGTGGCACCGATAATGCTCGCTTCGGGTAAAATATCTGCATGTACATCTGGTAGTAATGTAAGAAGGTGTAGTGAATGTGTGTGAGGGTGCAATAGTTGTCTCTCATGATAATATATATAATTTGAGCGGTATATATATATATATAAGGAGGAGGTAATTGGGAGAGTGATAAAGTTGAAGAATGTTAAGAGATAATTGACTATGTTGGGAGTCACACATCCAAACAAGGATTGTTTGGTGAACATGATCAAGAAACGGATGGGGAGTGTGGTATATTAGAATATGGAATCATCGTAGCATAGTGATACTGGAGGGTATAGTTCGAGGATTGGAAGGAGAGCAGTAAGATACCTACTCTTATATAATGTCGGTATTACGCGGGGAATAAGGGCATAATGTCGAGTAGGGTGGGAGTATGCTGCTCAACGGGGAATTTTAGTTTAATTGCACGATAGTTGTACAGGGAAGATAATAAGATGCAAGCATAGGTATATTGTTGAGTGACGAGAAAGAGTAGTGAGTGAAGCTGAAGCGACTGATTGGTGAAAGAAAATAAGGTCGATTGATCATTGTTCATTACTGCCAGTGACTTCGTTCTTGTTCTCAAGATACTGCCGGTGAACTCGCCTTCCAAATCTTTATCTTGAACAAATTCATTTAAAGAAAATGAGAGAGAAGAAGAATAATTATATTAGGTTTTATAGATTTGCAGGCAGCTGGCGTATGATAGGATTAATAGGAAAGCTCTATGGCAAGTGTTTGTGATATATGGTAGGCTTCTGAATGGTACCAAAAGTATGTATGACGATAGTGAAGCGTGTGGTAGAATAATGGAGTTGAAAGTGATTGTTAATATTAATAGTGAGGCAGGGATGTGTTAATGTCTCCTTGGTTATTCAATTTTGTATATGGATGGGGTTATAAAGAATTAGAGGTGGAGGTAGCAGGGGAAGGTGTTAGAATGATGGAGAATTGAAGAGAATGGAGGGTGCGTGTAATCTATTTATATCCCCCAGCGGATGACTATTGGTTTTGTAGATGAGCGCTACCCTGAAGACAAGTCTTGAGCAGGCATTGGCTAGAGGGATTGGCAGCGCAAGTGTGATAAGGAGAAGGAGTCGGGTATTTGAAAGTAAACTTAGTCAAGAGTATATGGTTAGTGTGTTGTGAGTGAGTCATCAGTCCTCGGTGTGGGGTTATGTTGGAACAGGTGTCTGAATTTAAATATCTATTATATATGCTGAATGAAAAGGGAACGGATGATGCAGAGCGTAGTTATAAAGTTGTGAATGGTAGGGCTGGTGTAATTAAATCATTAAATCCTTGGTGAATGTAAAGGGACTAAGTCTTGAGTGCCCTAGACTTTTACATGAGGGTATGGTTTTCAACCTGTGGGTAATGTATGGAGTGAACCAAGTATGGTCTAAGCGATATAACGAGATATATGATCTATAAAGAACAACTGTGTTAGATGGATACATACCTTAGGGGTCTCTATAAGCAGTCGTGATTCGTGCTTTAATAATAATACTCCCACCCCAAGAAAAACACCCCAAAAACCTTTCACACAAAACAGAAAAACCAGCTGCAAGCTCGCTTTTTTTTTGTGTAAATTTTTATCTATTATTTTCAACAATTACCGAAAATGTCTTTTAAAAAGAGAATTATAAGAAAACAAACTAAGTATTATTTATTATTATTTGAGAAATGGTTTTCTGGACTTTTCAAATTTATCACAGAAACTTTATACTTTAAATACTTTGATACTCTTAAGTATCCATTTCTTAGGTAAGTTCAAAATATCTTTTTAATATTGTACTCAATTACTAGAATAACAGTTATTGACAAAGAAGAATACTAACCTGATTCCCAAACTAAAAAATTACTAAATAAACTTTCAGTAATAAACAAAATAAAAATTCTTTCCACTTTGGTTATAAAAAATAGTAGGAGATGAAGTACAGTAAGTTCTTAGTATTTAATAAATTTTATATAATAATGCAATAAAGTATTGAAAGCTAGTTGGGTAACATTGATTAAATTAAGTCAAGTGAATGAATCACCTTTCCCATTTTTATTCACATTATTAACTCTCTTGCTTTCTAACCTGTCTTAATATTTATATATTCTTTTAATTATATTTAACTTGTAGGATAGCTTCGAAGCTTCAAAGAAAATCTTTCGATTATTTGCATATCTCTATCTATATAAATATATTATATATATATATAGTATATTAATATTATATAGAATATATATATATATATATATATATATATATATATATATATATACTACTATATATATATTATATTATACTATATATATTTATATATATATATATATATATAATATATATTATTATTTAATACTATATATATATATATAATATTATATATATTAGTTAATATTATATATAACTTATATATTATAATATTTCTTACTATATTATATAAATATCGGTCGGTTATTCTGGGCTTAATTATGATATATACTATATATATTATATATAATTATTATATTAATATATATTAATTTAATATTAATAATAATATTTAAATTTATATACTTCTATTAACACAGAATGGATTTTTATTCACATTTGATAATCTTTTAATATATATATATATATATATATATAATATATATATATCTTATATAATATAATATATATAGTATAATATGATTTATATATATATATATATATATTATTATATTATATATATATATATATATTATATATATAATATTATAATATTATATAATATTTTAATAATATATTATATAATATATTAATATATATAACCGTAGGTATAGATATATATATATATATATAAGTGTGTAATATATATATAATATTATATACTACAATATTATATATATTTATATATATATTATTATTTGGGAGTATAGTTATATATATATATTATATATATATTATTAATATATATATAATATATATATATCTATATTATATATATAGTATATATCATATATCTATATATTATATATATAATATATATTATTAATATATATATATATATATATTATTATTATAATATAACTTATTATATCTTATATTTTATAGTATATTATATAATATTATCGTGTGATGATGGGGTGTTTTGAATTGGCTTCTCGCACACTATTAAGTAAATCTGTCTCCTCCTGCTTTTCCTCCTAATACACTTTTTTTCGGAATTCTTTTTTTTTGCTGAAATTCATGGCCATATAGTAGGTAATAATCCTATTTAGAACAAATATCAAAAATATAAAAGTTATTCCATATATTATAACATATATATATATACATATTTAGTTTCTTTGAATTAAAGTTTAAATGAAGCTTTCTTTTGAACTTTTCTTTGATGGTGAGTGAATTAATGGACACCTGAATTATGATGGAGTGAATATAGTGGATTATCTCTTGGGATTTGCACAATTATTGTGTATATAAATAATTTTTTTATTTTAATTTTTTCTACTTAATACAGGTAATTGTTATTTATAATTTGCGATACAGTAGAACACGGTCTATATAGCCTTAAATGTCAATTAATAAACTATTTATAAAAAATATAAGATTAATATTGTGGATGTCCTATCATCACCTCCCACTTATTGTATGGGGTTAAAATAGGTGAACTACTTTAATTCTATTATGTTATTGCTTTATTTATTTTTATGATTGATTTATTATAGTGCACAAGAGTTACCTAAAACTGGCTATGCATCTGTGCTTACTCATAAAATAAATTTCTATTTAATTATATTTTAATTCATATTATATATTTTATTTTTCTTCTTTTTCTTTTTTAACTTAATATACCTTTTCTTTGATTCTTCGCAAACCTCTCCTTGCTCTCCTAATAATCTTTCTGTATCCAGAAATGTGGACGCTCAACAAAAAGCTTGGCGTATGATATCTCGTGCTGGATGTGTGATAGGTGGGTAAAAATCCTCCTACGCAAAGATCGATTGCTATTGTGATGTTAAACGAATTGCAATACTGGGAAGTGTACTGATTAGTATGATACTCACTGCATAGGGATAGATACAGATGAAGCACAAGTTACCAGAGGACTTGGTTGACAATTTTGTGCATAATGATTGAGAACTCACACGAGTATGGCATTGCGTCACCCCTGCCTTATAGCTAACACCTCCAATAGCGGCACCTCCAGACTATTGTCGCAGTTTTGTAATTAATCCACGCGATAGGAGTCGTAATGTACATTTAATCGCTTTATGTTAATGATGGGGGGTTGCAATACCTTGGGGCGCGCCTTATCCATCCATATCCGGTAACTTTTTCCTTAACTAAAGACTCGGGGTTTGAGCGTCATCGTTCCCTTTGGAATATATTTCATCTCCTAATACATATATCTAAATATTTAAGCTTCTGATGTTTCAGTCCCCCATTACGTGTTTTTCACTTGACATACTTTGAGCGACTTAGGTCATTGCTATAGAGAACATCACAGATGTGAGATACACTCCCATACCTTTTCACTGCCAATATACTTTATAAAGCTCATACATACTTGCATTCTTATTCTTATACACCCCTCCTTGTACACTCCATCACTGCTCTAAGGCCACTACTAAGACCTAATTAAAGTCTCTCCATTCACAACACTCAGCTAAACTTTCGAGATTCCGCCCCGATTTTCAACATATGAACACAAAGATTCAGCGTACATAAACAGGGGAACTTATCGTAAACTACCACATCATCTTTTCATCCAAAAGGGAAAATTCCAATTTATTGGGAAATTCTCTTCCATAACTTCCTCACCAATCCCTACTCTCGATACCATAATAAACATTAATAATCTCGAAGTCTCTTAAAATTATAAAAACTCTCCTTCGAAGTTCAAAGACATGTAGGTCCGTCAAATAAAAAGCTTGTTAATAACTGACCCCATGCATGCCGTACCAGTTGGAAATCTGTAATATGCTCTTACATAAATCATGTATTTTTTATTTACTAAGATTTGCCAGATTTATGCATGAATAAATATCTATAGAAGTACTTTTCACATATTTGTTCCCCTCATAGCCCCATTCATCCTCTTATTACACTCAATATACAACATATTTTCAAACGCTTGATCTCACATCCTCATAACTTTTATCACGCAATACAATATTCATTCGTCCACATAAGCTTCTCGATACCTGTATCGCATAATTAAGATAATACTAACTACTTAATATTTCATAAGATTATATACACCTGCCCACATAATGTAGACTTTCACATATAGTAATTGAAAATACTGAGTTTCAATAACGCTTTGTTTTTATGTAGAGATATAATAGATAAAAAATAGACAGTAGGAGAAACAAATAACAAATGAATAAATAAGAATTTTTATTCTATCGTATTATATTTTATTTCTCTTTCTCTCTCTCTTGCCATTACTCTCCATCTTTCACATACGGTTATCGGCAAAGCTGAAGACTCATTCCACGCATGCCCGCAGAGTCCCAAAGCTTCATCTCTATATTACTATACGTAATATATATTATAATATATATATAATCTAGGTTATCTCTTTATTTATACATATATACTAATAATATACATCTAGTAAAAGTCTATTCAGACTCGTGCGTATACTCATCTCACTATATTATTTATTACTCATATGCTCACTTTATACTTCACTACTACTCAAATAAGTACTCTATCTTATATAATACATATAGACATTCATCTATATATACTGCTTATATATACTCTGCCTATTTCATAGACAAATCTTTTAATTAATCTAAAATGCCTTATGTTTCATTTAGTTTAACTGAAAAATCAAATTTATGTCATATAATTATATATCTACTTAAAATATATATAGGCCTAGTCTCACCTCTCACCATTCCTTGCGGCACTATACTACTCCTTATAAGTACGAATCTAGGTTTATACTATATATATATATCTCACACTTTATCAATATACTAATCCTAATGATCTTATACTATTCACTAACTCCTTATTGCTGCATTGGTATTGAAATATATTTTCATACTGTATGTAATATTATGCTAAATATACCTTTTCTTTCTATGATATGCTAGATTTTTATTATACGCGTTTACTTATCTTGTACTAAACAATTTTTATCTACTTTAAAATGCTTTCTAATTTTGACTCTGAATTTTAATTAGTGTGGCTTACTACATAGCTTTTGTAATATTATATAAATTCAAATCATCTTGTTAAAAACAGCCAATGCTCTTTCTTTTTTCTTTTAATCGGAGCATCGCTCAAGTGCACAGTCGGTCCAAGACGGTCAACTCACCTAAACGTAAGCATCAGCTTCTTCTTTCACTCCCAAACCCGGCCTAAGTAACGTGGACTTGTTTTGGAGCTGCCTAGATTTTCGCACTCAGTGTAAGAAGATAGCGAGTGGTTAAATATTAGATATAGATTTCTACTAGGTGTTGATCCCATAGTTTCACCTATTAATACGTTTTTGAGGAATATGCATGTATTAGAATAAATGATTATTCTATTATTAATTAATTATTATTATATCGTCCTCTTTTCAATATATTACATAGTAATTCATCATTAAAATTACTTTTTTGATTCTTTTTATATATTATTTTCAAGTTATTACACATATTTTCTTCATAAAATTTTATTATTTGTTATAGGTTTCCAATTGATTTAGACGTAATACCATACATGGATGAATGTTTCATCAATTTCAACCAGAAAGATCAATATGGGAAGTGGAAGCTTATCTGAAGATTTGTAATCTGTGAGTCCTTCCATAGTGAGAGTAGCTTATTATCGTAGTGTCGACAGAAATAACCAGTTAAACTAAGGGCTGGGATTAACAGTGTGACTGTTGTTCCAGTCTTCACCGATCTGCATGTTTCTTGAAGGTGTTTGTTATATTAAAATTGGTAATAAAGGCGATGAAAATAGTCGTTAAACTAAGACTGGTAGACCTGGGATTAACGGTGTGACTGTTATTTACGTCTTCACTGGTGTGCATGTTACTTGTTGTTGGAACCTTATGTAATTATTGCTAGTTGTCTGAAGGCATCTTTTAAAATGGGACAATGTCCAATATTTGGTTCGGGCTGAGCCAATTTTCTCCCTCCTTAAAAATGAACATAAAATTTGGAATCTTCAGCCGATTTTGATCATTTAAACACCAAAT
>JABUQX010111108.1:0-5000 GCA_015478945.1 Trachelipus rathkii
AGAGATGGCGGACGGCCACCCTAGCGTGCGGGGTTAGCTGTCTTTGCGTGGAGGCTCCGCTGCGCTCCTGGTGGTAGCTTATGAGCTGGGGAATGAATTAATATTGATCTGTCTTTGAATGTAGGGTAGAGATGAGGCCATCAAGATGATTTCATCAAAAGATTGCAATCATAAGTATAGATGGTATGCAAAGATGAAAACGTCACAAGATGAGTCCATCAAAGAATGAACCTTCAATAGTTAGGCATCAAAGTGAGGCAATGCAAAGTTGAGGCGATCAAAGTGAGGCATCAAAATATCAGTGTGTGAGTGTAAGTGATAAGTGTATCTGTGTGTGGGTGTGAGTGTAAGTGTATTTGGGCTAGTGTAGTGTCTCTGGAGAGGTGTAAGTGCTTATAAGTGTCAAAAAGTGGTGTATAAGGTTCATAGTGAATGTTGTGTATAAGTGGCTATACGTGTATGGTGTGTAGTGTGTGTGTCGCAAGTATATATAGATATATATATATATATATATATATTATATATATTATATATATTATAGGTAATATATATATATATATATATATATATATTATATATATAATATATATTTATATATTATAGGCTATAAGTGTAGAAAAGACTAACTCTAGTAGCGAAAGCATCTCTAGTAGCTGGTAAATATACACCAATCGTATTCCTCATACCTTATAACCTAGGGGTAGATACCCATATTAGGGCTACTTCCTATGCTCAGGAGGCTAGAAAAGGCCTTGAAAAAAGGTGGCACTCAGCTGGCAGCTTATGTGGCACCCGTTGGGGCACTATGTGGCACTCCTGGCACTCTTGGCGACTCATTGGCACCCATTGGCACTCACTTGGCACTCACCTGGCACTGCACTGGCATCTCATCTAATACTCATTATGAGAAACACTGATGAACATCACTAGAATCATCGTTACGATGATCTTGGGACCATACAACGAGTTGTACAGCCGAGGTCCAATAAATCATGAGTCCTCACAAAAGCTACAAGGCGAAGAAGATACTAAACTGTCAGACAACATATGTAACCATGCTGGACTACAAAAGGTTTGACCGGTATAAATTTGGGTTCTCAAATTGCTCCTGGAAAGACTAAAGGTTGACCGAAAAATTATGAGTTGCCAAAATTTGGGATGGCCAAAATTAGGCGGTGGGACCAAATTGACCCATGAAAGACCAATAAGGTTTGGTTACGTGTGTTTGTTAGCGTGTGTATACGTGGTACTAGTAAGTGGTAGACAGTACTCGTTATTGCGGCCGCAGGTGTAAGTGTCATATGTGAATGTACTGTAGTAGTGTAACAGTGTGTGTGGGTGTGTGTGTGTCGTGTGTGTGTTGTGTGTGTGTGTGTGAGGTGAGGTATACGGCATGTGAATCTGTACCCTGGAATACAAAAGGGTTGAGCCGAAAAATTTGGGTCTCAAGAAAAAAAAATAGGGCGTCGCCAAAAAATTAGGCGTGGGCCGATCAATTGACCGCATGCAAGACCGAATGTAGGGTTGTGATAGGCTAGGGTCGTAGGTCCAGATACGCTAGGTGAAGGCTGGGTGGTAGGCTAGGGTGTAGGCTGTAGGCTAGTTTGTAGGTCTGGGTGTAGGCACGGTGTAGGTGTAAACACGCTAGGTGAAGACGTGGGTGGAAGGCTACGGTGTAGGCTGTGTAGGCTAAGGGTAGTAAGGCTGGTTCTGTCAGGCTTAGGTGTCCGGCTAGCAAAATCATCAAAAGGGGCTAAGCCCCTAAAGGGGGACCAAAAATTAGGGTGGGCAAAATTGACCCTCATCGGAAGCTACCAAAGGTTTGATTCGAAAAATTAGGGTGGGACAACGTCACAGAGCGGTTGCTGCGCGACACGTTTTTGGCGCAACCCTTCTCGAAGGGTGCAACAAAATTTAGGGGTTTCTCCAAAAAATAATTAGGGTTCTCGAGAAAAAAAGATATTAGGTGTTTCAAAAATTTGGTGTTGCTCAAAAATTGGGTTCTCATATAAAAATTTGGGTTCAAAAATTCAGGTTGCCCATAAAGTCTAAGGCCAAAAAGGTCCGCAGTCAAAAAAAGGTCAGGCAGTAAAAAAAAGGCTCCAATATGTACTTGCCTACTACTTATATATATTCTATATAATATCATCATAATCATTTGAAGTATTACTTAGACACGGCCGCTATCTTATTATATGAGAACTATAATATTAACTTATAGTAGTATATAATAATATTAATATATATTACTATAATTTATATCTAGTATATACTACTAATGGCAGGATATAGTTACTAGTAGCTGTATAGTTAATGATAGTAGCTAGTTACGTATGGTGATATATATAGACTATTACTATATAGAATAGGTATAATCAAGGTGGGCACACCCGCTCAATTTGCAGCAGCGGTAGTCGCTAGCGCACCTCCGCACCTCGAGAAAAAACGTAGTTCCGCTAGCGCTCCTCGACCTTATTCAGTACAATCAAACGCTCCGCTATCGCAAGTGCGCACGTTGTCCGTCAACTTCTCCAGCTAATATGTGAGACTTCACAAAGATTTTATATAATACCTAAATAAGTATATATCTTACTATAATAATATTTATAATATTATATTGAAATAATTAATGAATATTTTCAAATCTCAAGATTTTCCTACTTCTCTCCTCAAGGTCTTCTTCTAAAAGGATCTGAAGGTCATATTACTTCTTCCAAAAGATTAGGTGGCTCAATTGCAAGCATTAAGGCTGACCTCTTTGCCCTCAAGATATCCCCACCAATACTAAATATTCGCTCTAAAGCCGCAGAACTAGGGAGAGGTGTAGTATATTTTATGAACAAGTTCAACGAATTCTGCCTATCTGCTCGAAAGGAAAGATGTCTCTTTGGTGAGAGGAGTGCTGGTGTTAGTCTGACTTCAGTGAGTCAAGCAGTCCATTGACTCATGTTGAAGGTCCTATAAACCTAATCCAATTCTGCCCTTCCCTTTAAAGATATTTTAAACCATTGTCACACCCACTTAAGAAGGTCTAATTTCGTGCCAAGAATTAGTAGAATCCATGAAAGACTCGACGCCTGCAGAGTCGATGCTGATTGCTCCGTATCCCCGCTCGGTATAGCTATATATTATACATATATATTATTATTATATACATTACAATTACGTATATCATATAGTAGTATATATATAAATACATCGTATATTAAGTTATATATATACTATATATTACGTACTATATTATATATGGGTAGATAGCCTCTCATATATATTACATCATATATTATACTGTGCTGCAGTTATATAGCTATATATATACTATATATATATATATAGTATATATAGTATATAATATATTATTATCAGAATATATATAGGTATATATATAATATATATATATAATATATATATGTATATATATGTATTATTATTAATCAATTCTGTGTAAAACCAAATAATATATATATTATACTATATATTATATATATTAATATATATATATATATATAATTTATATATATATATATATATAATTATATATATAATATAATATATATTATATACTATATTATATAGGTATATTAATAATATATATATATATATATATATATATACTATATATATAGTATATAATAATATATATAAGTATATATATGTATATAATTATATATATATATAATATAATATATATATATAAATTATATATATATATTATTATTATATATGAATTATATAATTATATAATATATTATAATATTATATATAGTATATATTAGTATTATATATATAGTATATATATTATAATATAATATATATATATATATATATATTACTAATATATATATTATATATTATATATATAATATATCTATAATATATATATTAATTATAATATATATATATATATGATATATATTATATATATTATATTAATATATATATATATATATATATATATATATATATATATATATGTATATATAAATTATATATATATAGTGTAAGGTTATTTCGTCCTTATATAACGAAGGTCTATTGCGTCGCAAGAATTAGTAGAATCATGAAAGACTCGACGCGCCGAAGAGTAATGCTGATGCTACGTTCAGCTCGGTTATAGCTATATATAGTATATATATATAATAGTATACTATATTAGTATATAAATATATATATATATATAGTATCTATAATATATAATATTTATATATAGTATATATACTATATATATATTGATATATATATACATATATTATATATTAATATATATATAATATTATTATATATAAATATAATATATATATATTATATTAATTATATACTATATATTATTATATATATATATATATATATATGTAGTATATTAATTCTGTGTAAACCCCAAATATATTATATATAGTATATATATAGATAATAATATAGTATATATAATATATATATTTATATATATATAATATATACTTATATTATATACTATTGATGGATAATTAATAATATATATATTATACTATTATAATATATATATATATATATAATATATATATAGTTTAATATATATTATATATAGTATATATATAGTAAGTATATATATATATATTATATATATATTATATATATAAATAATATATATATATATATATATATATAATATATTATATATATATAATATATTATAATATATAATATATATATAGTATATACTTATATATATATATAATATAGTATAATATATATACGTATAATATATATATATATATATATTATATATATATATAGTATTTAATATATATATATATTATATATATATATATATTATACTATACGATCGGCAATACATAAATTATATATTTATATAGTGTATATAATATATATGTATATTATATATAAATATATATATATATAGTTATATATATATATATATCATATATATATATATATATATATATAGTTATATAATAAATATATATATATAGATATATATATATATAGTATAATATTATATT
>JABUQX010111108.1:10000-23178 GCA_015478945.1 Trachelipus rathkii
TTTCTGGAATCCTATATACAGAGCCATTTCCTTTAACCATGTTTCATAGAGGGTTAAAATTTAATTTAGTAACTGCCAATGTGATAAGATCTGCTAAAGGCAGAAATTTCACCAGCCAATATAAAGGAAAAGATTACAGAAACAGACACACATTTACATCTGTTAGCGAAACATGCCTGATATCACAAGAACGTTCTTTTGGCTTTAGAAGGATAATGAGTCTTTGTTCAGAGGTGTCAAAAACACTCTATCATGATCGAAGAAATTATCAAAAGCGAAAACTCCTGGAATCGGATAAAGACCTTCATTGGTTGATGGCGTGATAATTGGTTAAAGGTTTCCACATCTGCGACTTGCAGGGACATTATTATCGATAACCTTCAACAAAGTGTAGCTAGTAGCGTCATTTCACGTGGTGGCCAAGATTCTCAATTTACAAAGAAAAGAGAGAGCAAAACTTTTTCCTTGAAGGCGCTCAGAAACTTTAGTTTTTGAAGCATATTTTGCAGAATTAAATTATTTCAAGTATTAATTATATGCAATAATCCTTTTCCAAGTGGGTGGAGGCTGGGAAAGAGATTGGTGGGGTGGCAGAAGAGTTGGGTCCACGTCCAGCAATCTGGTACCACAAGAATATATATATATATATATAATATATATATATATTATATATATATAATTATATATATATATTAATATATATATTATATATATATATTATATATATATATATATATATATATATATATATATATAAACGTATTTGGTGGGCTAAAACTCTAAAAACTTAACTATCCGCTATCCGCATCCGCAATCCGCTGGATAGTGTTTTTACTATCCGCATCCGATCGCATGCCGCGATAGTGAACAAAATCACCAATCCGCCTAACTCTAATTATTATAATTATTATATATATATATTCATATATATATATATAATTTATATATATATATTATATATTATATATATTATATATATAATAATATAATAATATATATATATATATATATATATATATATATAAGTATATATATATCATATATTATATAAGTATATATATATACTATAATAAATATATATATAATATATAATATATACATAAAAGCTATAATAGCTAGAGTATATCCTAGGATATAAAAAATCAAAAAGTTGTTCTTATTAAAATTTACATTTTTGGAGAAGAGAACAAATTTATTGTTCGGCTAAAGTAATGTCTTCTCTGTTCACTGAACAAATTTCATGATTTACTCTTAATTTTTATTGTCCAGATATTTACCATATAATTGCTCTTTAATGATGCCTGTATGCTGTCAAATATTTAAAAAATACTATTCTATACTTATTACTTTGATTCGTACTTTTAAAAACCTTATTTAATAAATCTCTGCTAAGACTTAATTATAATTTTTCCTTTGAAGTAGCCAAAACTTCATTTCGTTACCCGATCAATATACCTTTTTATTTTCCTGCAAATAAATAATAATTAATTAACTGTTGAACATAGTTTTATAACAAAGTAAAATATAGATTAATATAAATTTGTATTTAAGCACAGCCAACGGATTTTAAAATTTAAAATTCATTGGCGAATTAGTATTTTATTTATACTTGTATTATAAATAGTTTCTGGAAATTCCCATTGAAAGTTAATCATTTTTTCTTTTATGGAAACGTTCTTGGATCCTTTAAAAATATATACTCAAATTTTTTTCAAATCAAAATAATAATTTAGTATTTCATTGTAACCCTTTTGATAATTGTGTTTATAGTATAAGGCAATCTAAAATTATATAACCTGAAAAAGTAGCTAAATAAAGTTTTAATTTTTTTAGAACATTATCTTATAGTTTTTCAAATATTGCTTTTTTGCAATGAATATAATTATATTTCATGAAAAAAAACTTTCAAAATTCCTCCTTTTTTTGACCTAGGTGCAAAGTTTCTTTTAAAAAAAAAAATTAAAATTAAAACTACTTTCATTGAAAATGAAAACTTGGCAATTTCTGAATGAAATTATGACACAAATTTTAGCAATAGGAAATTACATATTTATTCCCAAACATTTTATATTGGAATCTCAGATTTCTCCTTATATTACTGACTAACTCAAGGTCAGAAACAATCAATGTAAATACCCCCCCCCATGATATCAGTTTTGGGAATGGGGCTCGCTCTATAATATATTAAAAATTTTTCTTTCCATTTATCTTTTTAAAAGAAAAAATTTACCTCTTTCAAACTGCATAAATGTCGACTTGTATTTCCATTTGTTTTAAAGATTTAATGTGTGAATCAATGTTTTTCAAATATTCATCTGAAATAAAAAAACTTTTGTTAACAAAATTAACACTTAAAACGCTTAACTTGAATTTGACACAAAAGCGTAATGAAAAACAAAAACTTATGTAGTGAAATAAAATGATTGGCTTCGTGCTGCTCTAACATAAAATCGAATACACCCTCTACTTGAATTGGGCTCTGGGCGTGAGTGGAGTGTCATTCTGTAAAAAAAAAAAATAATAATAATAATTGTAGAAGCAGTTTCTTAATAGAATCACCTGTTCCATTTTGTTTTGTTTTTTGTTGAGGGCCGGCTCCAATTTGGGTTTATGCAGACCCCATTTTAGCCCCTACCTTAAAATAATAATAATAAAAAAAAAAAACTCAATCCGCAGCTTTTTCTGACCTCTAGAACGTTGTCATTACTTTTGTAATTACATTTTTTGAAAACCTGTTTTTTGAAATATCGATTCAAAATCTACGATTTTTCCGAAATTACTTCAAACTAGAACTATGCATGGATGGGTCCATTACCCACAAAATTTACAGATTAAAGTTTTGTTCTGATTCCAGATCTCAGCAATGTTCGAATTTCAAGCCTTACTTTTTTTTGGTTTTTAAAATAAAAAATTGCGGAATTTTTTTCTTCTGGAAGTGCGATCAGGCTGAAATTTTCAGGGCTTATATAGTAGGGGGAGATACACATTTTTTTTAGAGATAATTTTGGTATATGCCCTTTGGATTTGCCTTTGGATCAAATTTTCAAAAAGGGAAAAAAAGATTTTTGGAATTTTTTTTTCTGGAGTATACCAAAAAATTATCTAAGTAAAAAAGATATATTTCACATTTTCAAGTTTTTTTTTTTTTTGAGAGAGAAATATTGAGTTTTTTTTTTCTTATCCGATCAACATCAAATTTTCTGGGCATATATAGTCGGGTGAGATACAACTTTTTTACTTAGATAATTTTTTGGTATACTCAAAAATGTTTTTGGAAAAATTTGCTCCAAGGAAAAATCCTTTCAAAAAATTATCTAAATAAAAAATTTGCATCTCCCTCACCTACTACATAAGGCCTGAAAATTTCATCCTCATCGCATTACCCCCCCAAAAAAAATTTATCGCAATTTTTAATTTTCAAAAACAAAAAAGTAGGGGTTGAAATTAAAACACTGCTGAGATATAGAGTCAAAAATCAAAACTCTAATTTGTTCTTTTTGTGGGTAATGGACCCATCTAAGTATAGTTCTAATTTGAAGTTATTTCGATAAAAAATGTAGATTTTGAATCGATATTTCAAAAAATGCAAATAAAAAAGAGATGACTACAGACACAGAAAAACACTCGGAAACGACGTCTAGACGTCAGAAAAGTTGCGGTTTGCTTTTTTTTTATGCTAAAATTGACTGAAGATTAAGAAATTTATGTCCATTTTAGGGTAGGAGCTAAAATGGGGGTTTCTTAAGCTTAAATTTGACCCTGTTCTTAAAAGAGCAAAATTATTTATGTTTTTAGACCTTTAATTCCGGATAGGATATTTTTCATATTTCCATTCAATTTCGATCCATTGTTTCGAATGCATGGTAAAAGTCCAGTGGGACAGTGAACACTATTTTATGGAGAATTTTGTCCGACTATCTAGAGTCTAGACTTCTAGAGCGACTAGAGCCTACAGAATAAAGATAAAGAGATATGATCAATGAAGTTGAAATAGAATGTAAAAGAGGGGGGGGGGCAAGAAGGAAGAGAAGGAAAGAACGTTAGGAAGAGAGGAGAGAATTAGGAGAGTTATATTCAAAATATAGATTATATTTAATTACTTAAAGAGGAATTTTTGGTAGAAATTTTCTTAAGAGAATGAGTAGATAAAAAAATAGGTTCAAAAAATGAAAGTAGTATGAGAAGAAGTTTAAGGAAATATACTGAGGAGGGTTAATTTTATGACATGTTGTAGGATTAAAAATTATGAAGAATAAGAGGTAGGGATTGGTTAACAGAAATTTTTTTTTTTTGAAAGATGGAAGGAAGTTTTATAATATTTGATGAAACGTGGAAAATGAGACTAGTAAAAATCTCGCGTGTTAAAGAGAACTAGTGAAATTTAATTATAGATTTAAAACTTTATGAAAGATTGTTTGAATATAGTATTATATAATATATATATTATATTATATATATATATATATACTATACAAAGAAATAAAATGTACTGTATATAGATATATGCGTAGTAGTTAAGTAATATATATATAATATATATAATATATAATATATATAGTATATATATATATGATATATATATCATTTTTCTCCGAAACAAGAGAGAGAGAAGAGAGAGAAGAGACAGAGGAGAGACGAGAGTGGAAAGACGAGGAGAGACAGAGGGAGACAGAGAGAAGAATACGAACAGGACGCGCTAGAGAGAGAGAGAAATGAGAGAGAGAGAGAGAGAGAGAGAGAAAGGAGAGAGAGAGAAGTGCAACTGACCTTTTGGTGGTTGAAAGTTTAATCTCTTTTGAAGAAGTAAGAAAATAATTATATGAATCGATTTTAAGTAGTTAGTGCTCAAAAATGAAAATTACTATAATGAAACAATAATGTATTGGATATTATTGAAGTCTGTATAACAATAAAAGGATCTTGAATAGATGAAACTGGGTGAAAAATCTAGTTACTTCCTTAAGGAAGGAGCATTATATTAAGACCCATATTGACAAATCAATTATGAAAACCTTATTTGATTTATTAGTAAATATTTGTTTTTAAATTTGGAAAGGAATGTTACAATATTTCTGTTCGCAACTTAAAAAGAAATAATACAAAAATCCTTTGAAAAAGTAGACAATCATTTTGAAGTGACAATGTACACCACTTACAATGGCTACAGCAACTACTTCCCTTAATTTCAAAAATAATAATAATAATAATAATAATAGATAATACATATATAATAATATAATAATAATAATAATAATAATAATAATAATAATAATAATAATGAAATAATAAGAAAAGAAGAAGAAAGAAGCAACGAAGGAAGAAGAGAAGAAGAAAGAGAAGAAGAAAGAAGAAAGAAGAAAGAAAGAAAAGGAAAGAAGAGAAGAAGAAGAAAAGAGGAAGAATGAAGAAGAGAAGGACGAAGAAGAGGAAGGAAGAAGGAAGAAAGAAGGAAGAAGAGAAAGAAGAAAGAAAGAAGGAAGAAGAGAAGAAGCAAAGAAGAAAAGAAGAAAAAGAAAAATAAAAGAAAAAACAAAGGAAAAAAGAAAAAAGAAAAAGGAACCAGTAAAAGATTTTCAGAGGGAGGAAAAGAAAAGAAAATGAAATTGGAATATGAAATATTATATATTTTATCGGAATTTGTAACAGAACAAGAGAGAAAAGAAAAAGAAAAGAAAAAGAACAAAAAAGAAAAAGAAAAAGAAAAAAGAGAAAAGCGAAAAAGGAATTAAGAATAAGAATAAGAAATAAGAAGTAAGAATAAGAATAAGAATAGAATAGAATTAAGAATAAGAATAAGAATTAAGAATAAGAAAATAAGAATAAGGAATAAGAATTAAAGAATAAGAATAAGAAAAAAATAAAAAATAAAAATAAAAAATAAAAAAGAAAATAAAAATAAAAATAAAAATTAAAATAAAAAATAAGAATTAAAAATAAAAATAAAAATAAAATAAAAAAATAAAAAGGCAAATAAAAATAAAAAATTAAAAATAACAGAATAAAAAATAAAAATAAAAATAAAACTAGAAATGACGATAATGAATAAAAATAAAAAATTAAATATTATAATAAAAATAAAATAATGAGAAAAAAAATAATTAATAAAGAATAATTAATAAAAATAAATAATAAAGAATAATAATAAAAATAATAATAAAAATAATAATAAAAATAATAATAAAAAATGAACAATAAAATAATAATAAAACTAAAAAATTAGGAATAATAAGAAAAACAGAACAACTTAAAAATATAATAATAATAATAATGTTATGGAACTACATAATAAAAATGAAGAAACATAACATAATAAATTAATAAGATAATAATAATAATAATAATTAATAATAATTAATAATAATAATAATATAATAAGTATAATAATAATAAAGATATTTAATGAATAAATAATAATAAATAATACAAATAAATAATAATAAAAATATTAGTTCAAATTTTAGATTAAAAATATTATAAAAATAAGAATAATAATAAAAATAAAAAATAACAATAAAATAAAAATAAAAATAATCTTTCACGTGAAGAGAAATAATCTTTATCATTAAGAATAATATACAAAAATAATAATAATAATAATAATAGATAATAATAATAATAATAATAATTAATAATTAATGAATAATAATAATAATGTTTAATAATAATAATGAATAATAATAAATAATTTTAATAATAATAGATATTAATAATAATAATATAATAATGAATAACTATTAATAATAATTGAATATTAATTAATAGGTTGTAGGATGCAACTAACGGTAAATGTAAATATTCAATATTCAAAACTAATCAATAATAAATATTAATAATAATTAATATTAAGAATAATAATACATAAATATTAAGAATAATAATGAAAGTAATATTAAGAATAATAATACTTAAGAATAAAATAATAATAATAATAATAACTAATAAATACTATGATACACACAACCTATTAGTCTAATAATAATAACCTTTCTAAGTAATAAAAAGACGTACAAAACCTGCGTAATTTTGAATACTACTATACTACTACTTCTACTATACAACATACTACTATTACTGCTAGTATTACTAATAAAATAAATATAACTAATAATTAATAAGTAATTAGATATTCCTCTATTTCTAGTTTCACTAAATTTATTCAAATAAACATAAAAGAATAAAAAATCTCTTTCATTACTTCAGTAAACAAAAGAGCATTTGCCGAGAGTGGAAAAATCCAGATTTTGTACCATGAAACTGTTTTACCTTTTTTACAACTTGTTCCAAAGCGTGTGGGTTTTAACCGGAATGTCTTATAATAATTAATACAATATATATATATATAGACTATATATATATATATATATATATATTATATAATTATACTAATATATATATATAATACTATTATATACTATAATATATATTATATATATTATATAATATTATGGTATATATAATACTTATATAATACTACGCTATAGTATATATATATATATATATATATTTATATATATATATATATATATTTTATTATTTTATTATAGATTTCCTAAAATAGTATATTATGTATATATGATACTAATATATATATATATATATTATATATATTTATATATATATTATATACTATAAATTATATATATATATAGTATATATATAATATATATATATATATATATAAAAGAAATATATATATAATATATGATTATAATATATTAGATAGTATATATATATATATATATATATATTATATATATAATATATAGTATATATAAATATTATATGATATGATATTAAATATATATATATATATATATAATTATATAGTATATAGTATAGTATATATATATAGTAGTAATATAGTATATATATATAATATATATATATATATTATCATATATATATAAATAAATATACCCTATATACTATATACAATATATATATTACCTATATATATTAATATTATATATATATTAATAATGAGATATAATAATAAGCAATAATAATATAATATATATAACTATATATTAAATATAAGATATAATAATAATATATATAGTAAATATAAATATATAATATACTATAATATAAATATATAAAGACACACTTATAGTAGGATTATAACATATAATATATCACTAAATAAACCAATATAATGATATCCATATTATATATAATATATATATACTATAATATATATATATATATATAATACAATTAATCAAGTATATATATATATATAATACTATATAATATATATATATAACTATACTTACTATACTATATATATATAAATACTAATATATATATATCATATATATATGTAAAATATATATAATATAATATATATATAATATGTATATATAAAATTAAAATATATATAAATATATATATATATAATATATATTCTTTATAATAAATAAATATATATATATATACGTAACTAAGAATATATATATAGTATAAGTATATATATATATATAAAATATCATAATCATTTAATATATACAATATATACTATATAGTTACACAACATATATAGATATTCTGTAAATATTTCACGTATTTGTAGTTTTACGTCAGAGACGTACTATATCACGTAAATTTCTCAATACATACACAATCACTACCAAACCATAGCCGTTAACACCATGACAACAGGAAACAATCTATTACACTAGACGAAAATCACTCTTCTTCATGCTTTTCGCGATATGGAAAGACCACAGATATTAGGGATGCGAACACCAACCGCCCGCTCACACCGCTCCACAGGTGGCAAGCACTCAGACTGCGGTTGAGGCTGGAACGCTAGGGCTTGTTTCGGACCCTAAAAATACCTTAGCAATATGATTCATTCCACTTTGGTTCAGACAACCCATACAAATTACTTTCCCTGACCAATTTTATCAGATCAGAGATTGAGGTTGTATTCGTTGTAGAGAGAAATGATATATCATTATTAATATATAATAATATACATAATATATATCATACCCTATATAATAAGATATAGCAATATACAATAATAGAATATATATAATACTATATATATATAGTATATATACTAATAACGATAGTATAGATATTATTACTAAAGAATTAATAATAATGATGACTAATAACTAATCATCTACATATATTGAATCCCTCGAATCTAGGAATAACTACTAGATAATTAAATAATAATCAATTAAATGAATTGTAATCCAATACATGCCCATTAATAATAATTGTTAATCGGTATAGATTATCCACCGTATCGGGAAAAGAATATTCGATATCTATACTCTTTTGACAACTGATTTTATTTAGTTTCCTCCCATGCAATAAGGCGAAAAAAAATTCCCTCATCCGCACAAATCTAATATACTATATATATTATACTATATAATTATATATATATATAAATATATATATCTATACATAATAATAATAGTAATAAATAAAAAATAACCTATATATATAATTACTTAATCACTACTACTATATATCACCATATTAATAATACTATATAATATACCATATACTATATATAATATTATAGGTTTATATAGTATATACTATATATAGTATATATATATAGTAGTATATATCACTATATATAATATATATACAATATAGATATATATAATATAACTATAAAAATAAACTATAATATGATATATACTATATATATATACTATATATATACAGTATGACTATATATATATTATATATATAAAATAAGTATATATTAATACTGATATATATATATATATGATACACTACATATATTATATCAATTAATATATAATACTATATAACCCGGGTAAATATATTATTATATGACTAGTATATACTATATATATATATAACTATATATATATATATATATATATATAAATATATATTATATAATATATATATAATATATATACTATATATATATAATATAATCTAATTATACTATAATATAAGTATACTAAGTATATAATCTGGTTTCCATTAGGTTCTCTGCAATCGTATTAGAGTACTTGATAAGAATATTGTTGAGTAAGCATAAGATTTTTTCTGAACGCACTCGACTATACTTAACCAACAAGTTTATGCTACTAACACATTCAGCATGTGACGCCGCAGTGTTCTTCAACCGAAACAGAAATATATAGATAAATATATATATATATATAATATATCATATCATATATTAAATATATATACTATATATATATACCTACCAATATATAATAATATAATATAAACTATAGTATCATATATATAGTATTAGGAGTATATATAATAAATATATATATTATTCAAATTTGTAGAAACTGTACTGTGACTACCGAGGTACAAACTAACCTAACCAAACCTTAACCTAACTTAACCTAACCTAACCTAAACAATTAACCTAACCTAAACTTACACCTAAAAAGTATAATTTTCATTATTAAACCAGTTTGTGATCAGGAAACTTAGGGAGGTTCTGGTTTTTACGCTATCCTTGTGAGTTGGTTGACTATACCCTCACTAGTCACAGTACAGTTCTACAAATTTGCCAGTTATATATATATATATTTTATAATATATATATATATTATATTTATAATATATCAATATAAGTAATAATATAAACTAGATACTTATATATATATACATAGTATTATAGTATATAATATACTATATAATTATCATAAGTTATTAACATGAGTGTAAATAAACAAAACGTAAATGAACGAGGTACACGTAGCAATTAGTTAAGTTAAGTTAATTGTGAAAAAAGCCTACCTACTCTTCTTGCATGGGGTTAGGAAATAATATGAAAAAAACTCCGGATTTCCGGAAAAGAATAAAGTAGAATTTTTTTCCCATACAGTGATAACCGGTTAGTACAATTACCTTAGGATAATAATAATAATAATCAATCAAATTAATTAATGAATAATAATAAATAATAATAATAATAATAATAAAAGATAATAAATCAAGTAATAATAATAAAAAATAATAGATTAATAATAATCAACCCTAAAAAATACATAATATAGTGATAAATGATATAAAACCTAAAAATATAAAAATATAAATAGGAGATACCAGATATTATCACTACTTCTGAGACCTCTGAGGGCGTATGATTTCGGAAATACATTCTTATTGAGATTTCATATTGGAAATATCTAAAATTACTAAAAATTATAGATTTGATGGCAGCTAGGAGACTATCTTAACATCATTCGTAAATAAAGAATACGACATAGACAAAAAGCACACTGTCACACACGTACACACCTTCATACTATAATACTATATATAAAATACTATATATATATAATTATATGATATATAATATGATATATATATATATAAAAGTATATAGTTATAATATGATAATATTATTATTATATAGGTATATATATAATATATAGTATATATATTATATACTATATTACTAATATATTATATATAAATTCTATATATAATATATATATATATATATATATATATAACTATATATATATATAATATACTATATATATATATATAGTATATATATATTATAAATATAGATATATATATATATATACTGAGTATATATATAAGTATATACTATATATAGTATTAATATAAGTACTAACAGATACTATATCATAATATATATAATACTCATCAATAAGTACTATAGATAATAACTGCATAGTATTATATTGAGATAGATAATATGAATATATAATATACACTATATTATACTACTACATACTATTATAATATAGTATATATATATATATATTATATATATTATATACCTATAGTAGTATATATATATTATAGATATATAAATATGTTTAAAACGGGTAGATATTCAACATAAATGGAGGAGGAGGAGGAGGAGGAGGCGGGAGGAAGGAGGAGGAGGAAGGAGCAGGAGGAGGGAGCGAGAGAGGAAGACGACGAGGAAGGTAGAGAAGGAGGAAGCTCGACGCGGCCGCGGAGGCAGAGCGGACGCAGAAGAAAAAGAATAACAAGAAGGAGCAGAAGGAAAAGAAGGAGGAGCGAGGAAGGAGGAGGAGGAGGAGGAGTATTTTCGAGATCTATCTTCCGAGGTAGAGTGGCTTATGAATAATTACGATTCGTCGTGGTCTGATTGGGAAAAATTAGGCGAGTTGAAGATATTTAAAAGTGCGAAGTGTCTTAAAATGATGAAAGTTACAAAACGAAAAAAGTACTATTCAGAAAATGAACTAAAAAGTTTACAAGGCTTCCCTAAAAACAAAATTTTAAGAATAGTACTAGTTGTTATATTTTCATGCGAATATATAATCATAAATAAATATTAATAAAGAATATAAAACCAAACCTATATATGATAAGACTACTAGATATACCCCGTCGATAATATAACATATAAAAATATAAATCATAATATATATATTACTATAAAACTATATATATAAATATAGTATAAAATCAATATATTATAAATATATATACCCATAAATAATATACAAAGAAATAGAACGTCTAAAATATACTAAATAAAATAATAACAAAAAATAACAAAATATACTATATAATATATATAGTATAACTAATATAGTAATATAGTACTAATAATTAAAAAAAAATAACGAAATATATACTATCACTACCTATATAATACAATATATAACTATCAGATATAACCATACACGAATATAAAAAATAACATATATATATTATGAATAAACAAGAATAAATAAATAAGAAAACACTAAGCACATCAATCCACTCAGTTATAAAAAACTCACACAACAATAACCTATATAATAATAATAACAAAAGATAAGAATATATATATATAATAGTCGATAGATAACCTCTATGAAACATAAAAATACCCTAACTATATGTACTAGAATAACTACCGATATAAAAAGATACAAAATAATACTAAAAAACAAAAATAATACTATATACTATAAATAGAGGAGAAGAATAGTATCTTCATTAACAGCACAACAAGTTTCTAAAACAACTGAGATATATTATCTTCATACTCAAAAACTAGCATAGACTTACAGGGAAAACAGGATACATTGGCATGGTAAATGCGTTGTCCGATTTAATCAGTGGCAGAAATGCTAAAAAACAAAAAAAAAAAAAAAAAAAAAAAAAAAAAAAAAAAAACAAAAAAAAAAAAACCAATCTCTAAGAAA
>JABUQX010111109.1:0-7500 GCA_015478945.1 Trachelipus rathkii
CATTGTACTTCGGTTCAATTCGAATTTGTTAATGTTTCCGCATTTATCGTGAAACGCTTTCATTCGTGCGCCACTTCAATTATGTGTGTTGTGTTTTTATTGAATTTATTATTAGAATTGTCAAGTTGTAAGAAGTTAGTCTTCCAATAAGAGGTTATTATATATGAACATTCATATCTATTGGATTAACTATAGTTTATTGGTATATAGCTACATATATATCTATACCTTTTATATATATATATATATATATATATATATATATATATATATATATATATATATATATATATATATATATATATATATATATATATATATATATATATATATATATATATATATATATATATATATATATATATATATATATTATATTATATATATATATATATATATATATATATATATATATATATATATATATATGTATATATATATATATATATATATATCTGTATATATATATATATATATATAACTAATATATATATTAGATGCTAAGATATTCAGGTGGTATTAAAGTAATTCATTCATTCAGGCCAAAATACCAGAATCATTCAAAATTAATTTAAAAATATTTCTAACAACCTCCCGACAAAAAGAATTTGCTGAAAGCAAATTAAGGGAAGCAGTGTTCAAAGTGTAAGCAATTTTTAAAAACATTTTCAAAAAATAAAAATATAGCCAAATTTTGTAGCTAATATGGCGAAAATCTTTGTCATTTGTCAGATCCTATAACTGCCTTTGACATTTTCAATATTCTAAATAAATTCATTTAGTGATACGGATAATGGACCAAACATGGTAGCTGGTATAAGGGAGAGTAGCTTGCTATCAATTTCATGTTTTATTCACATGTTGCAACTATGCATTCACAATTCAATTATGTCAGAAGTCTGTTAAAGGTATTTTATTACTTGCGAAACTTATCTTCCTGTTTCACCATTCAACGCTGGCAGCACCTAGGCTAAAAACTTTTACGAATCACTTTGAATGTCAAAGCAACATAATTTAATTCAGAACGTTTCTACACGCTGAATTAGAACATGATATGCTTAAAAAGCGTTTTGAACAAAAAGTTCTCCTATCCATATACGCTGCTAGATATTCAAGAAAAATGTGACCAGGTTCTCAATTAGCAAAATTGTTATTATTTGGACATTGGCACCTCAACAAAACAAGCTAATAATAATAATGTTTTTAAATTTGCCAGTGATCCGCTATTTTTCAATAAATCTTTAAATAAGGCGTCCCAACAAGCTTCAGTGGAATATTATCGTTGAAGGCTTAAGAAATCAGTAGACTTTCTAAGTTTCAACTGCTAGATCTTTGTTCGGCTAATTTTTCGATCAGTAAAAATATGGTCGTTGAGGCATGGAAAGAATGAAAATTTAGCTCCTGACTCTTCTGCTGACGATGATTACGTAATTGGGAATGAAGCTGAAGGTTTCATTTTCACTTCTTTAATGAATTGTTTTAAAGAAATTGTGGCATCAAAATCATACTGAAAGAAGAGTGAGAGTGAAAAAGAAGAATTCCATTATTAAACAGATGCAGATGTAAAAAAATCTCTAAAGCTACATATTTAGATTATCAAAGAAAAAAGCAAATGTCTCAGTTTTCTTTGTCTAGTGAGACAATGTATTCCCTTCAATTGGTGGAAAAACACTGGAAATAGTTTATGAATTTGAAAAAGCTGCAATGTACCCAACAAATACAAATCATCGAAAGTGAAAGAATATTTAGAACAGGAGGAAATATTTGTGAAGCCACAAGAAATAGGTATCCCCTGAAAATGAAGAACTGCTAATGTTCTGTCATTTTAACGATTATTCAAATGAAGATTTAGGTTTTAATATCTTTAAACTTCTGAAAACTTTAAATTTTTCATTTAAATTATTTACTAATATAATGAATGGGTTTCACTTTCATCGAGTAAAATAGTTCTTCACTTTTTGTTTCATTAGCACTGTCTCAACTCAACTACATTAAGCTCATAATTTTTAGGACAGGGGTTTCCTATTAATTATTAGTGTTCGATTCAAAAATGTAATCAGTTTTTGCATATCACATTTGTGAGATATTGTATGTAACACAGATTTGTAAATTTTATGATTTTACCTTTTTCAAGAGGTCTATCACAATTATTGGGATATATATATATATATACATATATATAAATATATATATAATATATGTGTATATATATATATATATATATGTATATATATATATATATATATATATATATATATATATATATATATATATATATATAAATGTATATATATATATATATATATAACTTAACTATATGTATATATATAATAATATATAATAATATATATAATATATATGTATATATATATATATATATATATATTGGATATATGAAGAAACAAATCAACAATGATATCAATTACATATTTTGTTGGTGTTATGCATATAATACAACTATGGAGCCGAAAAATCATCATTAGGATAAACAAACCAGATCTAATGGAAAGGAATGGGGTTTGAGAGATTAAAGCATAAAGCATACTAGTGGTGTGTTTCTCTTCGTAGACGATCTACTATGCATAGCGTCTGGAATATCCCTCATCAAGCTCAACAATAGTCGGCTATCATATTGATATCCCACTTGCCCTGGTAACGTTCTGGGCTTTAGATCTTGATGGAAAAGCGTTCTTCTATATCACTAACATCCTTCTAGGTTATCCGGAAGTACTGCAAATTTGAGAATGTAAGTAGTACCATTTATACTCATTCTACATCCATGAGTTCCTGTACAATGTTAGTATACAATGTTAGTGGTTCTCGACTTTCCTGTTCCCCAGAAAATTCTGTGCTACATCACCAAAACCATTTCACATAGCTCTTACATAATACCAAGTCATTCATTGTGCGCAAAACAGAAATGTCATGTTGGGCCATCAAATATCATTACTGTACCGTCCTCAGCCGGAAATGTTGAGTATCTGCTTGGAAGCATTCATCATCATGGTCCAGGACCTTCACAAATTGTTTCATCAAACCAAGTTTTATGTGTAGTGGAGGTAGGATGATGTTTTCTCTCTACAAGTGGTTCACGTATGATGTTCCTGTCACCTGGCGTGGTTTCCCCTCAATTGGCCCCTTCTCTTCAGTGCCGCCCAGCTGTCCCAATAGCACAGGAAACAGGGATATTTGGTGAAACCTACTTGCTGACCGAGCAAAATGTTTACTAGACATATATTCTATCCATATTACCTGATATTTAGCCTCTCCAAACTGTCTTTATTTTTGCATACTCCTCTACCGAGTACCCTACTTGAACCGAAGCATACCTGTTGCCGTTGTGTAACAACACACACTTTAAACTGCGTGTCAATAAACAGTCGCTACTCACCTGCATCGTATGCTGGGAGTCCCATAGCGAGTAGTAGGTCTGCAACTGCAATACACAAGGTTACCATCTGACTGGAAGAGCCTCCGCAGCTCTGCTTCTCTGATACGATAAAATGTTACTCTTGCCATGGTCCAGTTGTCATTTTTCATGCAACCTCGAAGCCAACAACTCAGGACAACTTCGTAAATACAACTCTCATACAAGATCGTTCAGTTCACCCTGGGTGAACAATGACGAACCATCCGACTGTATTTCAGTTGGATGATACATCATCCAGGTCATTGGCATCCACACATGTAGACGTACTAAAGTTACCACATATCGACCACAGTAAACTTGCTGCTACTGTGTATGCGGAAGGTAGCGTCTTCACAATACCGTAGTGCGCACCCTTGATTTTGTCATTCGCAGAATTGCAAAAATGAGGATCATGATTGCGGCTGGATGTGATACTAATGATCGAGAATATATATATGGAATCAGCACCTCCGAATTACTATATATCTGCTACAAAAGTCCATCCAAGAAAAATTTCACCTTTTTTTTGTTGACCAGTGTAAGTTTTCCTTATTTTCCCTAAATGGATCTGAACTTTGAAATAACTATTCGGCCGAATAGCAAAGTGATTATTCGGCCGAATATTCAGTATTCGGCTTTTTGCCGAACTATTCGGGCCATTCGGTGTTCGGCTTCTTTCACTATTGACATCCTAATATATAATAATAATAATAATAATAATAATAATATAATAATAATAATAATAATAATAATAATAATAATAATAATAATAATATATAATATAATATATAAATAATAATAATAATAATAATAATAATAATATATATATATGCACTGTGGGATCTTACAAAAAATCGCGGTATGCCATCAAAGGAATTATTATGAGATGCTTCTGTATATATTGTGGTGCGGGGAACCGCTTGGTGGACCTGTCCATCAGTGGACAACTAGGAGTCTTAGAGACATCATGTCCCAAATTTGGTATACCCCCTTCTTATGAGGTGAGGTAACCTCGTCGTAGACAAGAGTTACATCAGTGGGCCCCTTTGGGGAGACGCTGATCCCCCAAAGTTGGTTTATGGCTGGTTGGGCTGTAAATAAGCTGCCAAATTCTAGGATATATATATATATATATATATATATATATATATATATATATATATATATATATATATATATATATATATATATATATATTTATATATTTATATAGATATTTAATTTTATATATTTAATAATAATAATAATAATAATAATAATAATAGTAATAATAATTACTAATAATAAGAAGATGATCAAGGGAGGAAGTAGGGATCAATTTTCATTCTTGCGTTCTATTTATCGTATATAGAATAAATTTTTACCATCAGCTTACATTTTTTATTTAAAACTTCAAAGAGAGATCCTGAAAATTTTTATCTTTCTACAGTTAGCTGTGTTTCCATGTCGATTGTTAAACGAAATGCGGTTCATTATTATTATTATTATTATTATTATTATTATTGTGTATTATTATTATTATTATCAAAATTGTGTTGCATTAATGCTTCTTTCAGAAATTGTATTGCTTACATATTTATTATAATACAACTAAATATTACAATTGTAAGTTAAAATTTATTATGTATATTGTTCATTTTCTGAATAAATTGTTTTGAATTGAATTATTATTATTATTATTATTATTATTATTATTATTATTATTATTATTATTATTATTATTATTATTATTATTATTATTACTCATAAATGGTTTAAGCCGAACCTGTATTTGAGTTATTGGTTAATGCGTGAAACATGAAATAAGAAAAAGTGTCATATGAGTTTCCAGCACATTTATTCAACTTTGTGTTCGGCTGAATTTAACTTACAACCGTCCAATCTCGCTAAAATTGGTGATCCCCAGACCGAGTTTGCTAAAATATGTATAATATGTATATATAATAATAATAAAAATAATATATATATATATATATATATATATATATATATAATATATATAATATATATATATATATATATATATATATATGGTACCACCAACCACTTTTATTTCAATCTCTCATTTATTCATATTTATGTATATATATATATATATATATATATATCTATATATCATATATATATTTATATATATATATATATATAACATATAACTATCTTCATATATATATATATATATATGAGTGCGTTTATTTTTGCATAGTCGAGGTAATCTCGTTCATGTGTGACGAAGAACTCTCAGCAGGTTTTGCATCCTTACCGCTTCTGGCACCTTCGAAAGGAGGAAGGAAGAAAAAGTTGGAAGGCGACGGAGAGACACTTTAGACGTTCGTGTCGCTTTTCTTCATTTTAATATTTGAAGTTCATGGCAGGCGTGGTCCCGGCCCCCGTAGAGGGACACCACCACCGATGGTCAGTATTGAGCGTTTCTTTTTCCTTCCAAGGGTGAAGGGAGGGGGAAGATGGATACACTCAAGCGCGATGGCTAACTTAAAACTAGTGTAATATAGGAATTTATTTAAAGAGGAAAAACCTTATTTATATATATATATATATATATATATATATAATATATATATATATATATATATATATATATATATATATATATATACATAATATATATATATATATCTAATATCTTATTATATATATATATATATATGTATACAAACCTTGAAGACTTTTGCTTTATTTGGGATGCAATATTGACCTTACTTCAAGTGTTGTAGGTCAGGACGTAATGGCGTTGATTGAAAATTTACAATCTCATCTAGTTAAATAGGGATGCGACTAATTTTTTTAATGTTATATTTTTAATTTTTTTATTTTTTACTGTTCGGTCGGAATATAATGATCATTGCCATGAAAAGGTGATAAATCATTTTCCAAATCGACAAATAAAGTTTAAAATTGTTTACAGTAGGGGAAAAAAACGTTTCCTCATTTCCGGTTTTTTTTTTTTTTTTTTTTTTTAAATATCATTTTGGAATAATAATAAAAAAATTCATCAATCGCCAATCATAGACCAGGGATGGGATCATCTTTGGCTGCTTGGTTTCAGAAATATCACTAGCCTCCATCAAAGAGCAGAAGCAGTAGATGATATTGGAAGAAGGTAAATTAGAAAACCAAACTTCCACCCCCCCAAAAAAAAAAAAAAATTTTTTATTTAATTAAAAACTCGCTATATATATATATATATATATATATATATATATATATATATATTTATATATATATATATATATATATATATATATATATATATATATATATATATATATATATATATATATATATATATATATTATATATATATATATATATATATATATATATATATATATATATATATATAAATATATATATATATATATATATATATATATATATATATATATATATATATATATATATATATATATATATATTTATATATATAAATAAGTGCCTGACTTCTTTGAATGTTTTTTCACTTTCCTTTTATTTTGGCGAAAGGTACCACTAACCACTTTTGCTTTTCCCTTTTCAAGTCCCGTTACCACAGTTATCTCCATGCTTTCTTCGAGTTATTACCGTTCTAAATATTTTAATTGAAGACCTTTGTCTAGGGGGATTAGTATCTTAAGTTGATTTGTGGTTCAAGAAAGAATCAATCTCAGTTGCATTTTTCTGGTGCTATGGATCTCATACTTTGTTTTTGGTTCTTACCAAGAAAATAATAAATTATCATTCCTATAATCCTTACTTTATTTTTACTCTCCTTTTATAAAAATATAGTCATTTATTACCGCTTTTAAACTTATAGTCTTGGGTATATATTCAATTCATGTTCTTATTAAAAATGGTTAGTTGATTCAATAGGTTATAAAAATTCTAATTTACGCGTGGGGAAGCTTGATAGTTTCGCTTAAGCCTGTTCGCAAAGTTTTTTTATTTTCTCTTTTATTTGGAATAAAATGATTATTACCTCATCATATTATAGTCTATCTTCTATATTATGTTATTTGTTTTATTTATTTATTTTTAGTTTGATATAATTGACCTAAATTATTAAAATAAAACAAAATAAGTTAACTTAAACA
>JABUQX010111109.1:20000-33266 GCA_015478945.1 Trachelipus rathkii
TTCGGAACTGAAACACGGAAGTAGGTGAACTTAAATCTAGTTTTTTTATTTATTTATTGTTATTTTTTTTTATTATTATTTATTTTTTTTTTGATGAATCCGAATATCATATCAGGTTTTTATCAGGCGGCTCAGATTTTTGTTTTAGTTATAATGCCTTGCAAAATAACAGAAGTATTTGTTAACTTTTGATGATCCTATGATATATACAGTTATGACAGTATAATCAATATGATCATTTTTTACATGTTATTTGAATTAAATATCATTTCAGAATTGAAAAATATATTAAATATATACCTGTATTATTTCAGATGTTAAAAATATATCAAATTAACATCGTATTTTTAGGAAATTGGTGTCTAACTAATCTGAGAAATTACCTTCTTTTTGTAAATTGGAAAATCTTCTCTATTCAAAAACTGGCATTAGTCACTCATCATAGATTCATTTTCTATGCCTTGATAACGCTGCTCTATTTGCAATATATCCTTCTTGAACCTTTCTCATTGCTCGTTGCTTACATCACCTAAATTTGGAGGGAAGAAGTCAAGATGATGATAAAATAAATGAACCTTTAGGAACATACTAAATTTATGCAGTTCACTAACAGTTTTTATATTAACCGATCACTGTTTTCAGGTTGTTTTTTTTTAAGAAACCCTTGAACAACGTCTTTGAATGATTTCAAGCTACTAGTTCCTTTTGATTTAACTTGCTATCAAATATATGGTCTCGTAGTAATATTCTGATTTGAGGCCCGATGAAAATTCCCTCTTTCAATTTAGCTTCACTTAAGCGCAGGAAAATTTGAAATAAATACTCAAAGCACTCTTCATCTTTCTCTAATATTTTCTCAAAATTCTCCATTCTCGGTAAGGCTCAACAAGGGAAGTATTTTTAGAATTTACCTGTCCAGGAGTAAAAATATCTTTTTTTGGACAGTCTTTTACTAAGTAATGTTAATAGTAACAGAGCTATCCAAAAACGCAAAACACAACAGCATTTTGTAAAGCCACCCTGGAGACCGGGCAGAAGTCTGATAAGTTTCAAGTAACCACAGATTCACCATAGGTATTCGTCATACTTAATAGCTTTCGAAACTATTGACAATTTCACATGTTCCTTCATTCCTACAACATGAGCTACCGGTACAGAGGAAAGTTTATTCGAATTATGCAACAACACTGTCTTTAATGTCTATAAATAAGCGCGAATGACAACAACATATGTAATATCCAACTCGGACGTCAGTTCATTAACACCAGAGCAGGAAGAAACTAAGGCATCCTTAGTAAAGTTTTTCATTAAATTTTGGTTTCGATTTCAAAATAATAGAAATTTTAGTAATTGATTTATCTAATAAATTTCAACTTACAATTTTTAATATAGGGGTTCTGCTTGTTGTTTAGACAAATACAAATCACGAACCAGATCACTGAATTCTGCTTGTGCGTTTGAATATTTTGATTCTTCTGGATGCTTCATGTTTATATCTCTTTGAAGTTGATTATTATCATACTACTCAAATATATATTATATATATAGGAAATATATTTTTATATATATTTATATATTTATTTATATATAATATATATATATATATATAATATTATTATAATTTATTTTATTAATTTGTATTAATTATTATAATTTTTATATAGGCTTATAATTATATATTATATATATATATATATTTATATATATAATTTACTATTATTATATATATATTATATATATATATATATAATTATATTTATATTATTATTATATATATAATTATATATTAATATATATATATATATATCCCATTATGAATAGAGTTCTTCATATATCCTTATATTATATTAATAATTATATAAGTAAATATATATGATATATTAGGTCTTATAATACTATACTATCAAGTAATAATATATATAATGTATATTGTTACTCACTATATAAAAACTTGACTGTCATGTTGCAAAGGGACACCAGCGTGGTGTACTGAAATTTTTCTAACCCAGCGTTTCCCACTATATGTTTTTAATTTCAGAGGCATGCGGAGCCGGAAGTTGGAATGTCCGGGAGCTGAAGCTTGAGCGGGAACCGGATGTCCGGGAGCGCTGCATGATTTTGGGGTGGAGCGGAGCCGGAGAGAGCCGCAATATAAAAAAATCACTGCTCCGGCTTCGGCAAGTACAAAATTCAAAGTGTATAAAATTATTAATTGGTTATTTTACCTTGACAGGTTATAAGTTAATATTATATTATTTACTATATATATACTCTCATATATATATAAATATATATATATAACAGCTATATTATATATATATTTAATAGTTTATAATTATTTAATATATTATAAATAATAATATAATATATATATATATATATTTTATATATTATATATATATATATATTTAATATATATTATATAATTATATATAATTATAATATTATATATTTATAATATATAGTATATTTATAATATATATATATGATATATATATAATATATATTAATTATATATATTAATATATTATAATATATATTATATATTATATTATGTATATTGAGTATAATATATATATTAATTATAATATAATTATATATATATATTAATATATTAATATATATATATATTATATAATAATATTATATTATATATATATATATATATATATAGATAATATATATATTATTATATTTATATATATATATATTTATAATAATATATAATATTATATATATAATATTATATATATATATATTTACTATAATATACTTATATATATAATATTTATATATATATATATATTTTAATAATATATATAATAATTATAATATATATATTATATATATATAATAATATATATTATATATATATATATTATATATATATTATTTATATTATAAATATAATTATTAATACTATAATATATATAATTATTATATAATTATAATATATATATATATTATTTTTATAAATTGTCTTTTTTCAAAATTTTCTTATGTATATACTTTCTACCATTATACTTAAACTTTTTATACTTCTAATATTTCCAAATTAGGTTAGTTATTAATTATTAAAGTTTTTAATATTCCTTAGAAAAATGCAATGTCAACTAAACCAAACCAAAATCGAAAGCACTTCACGCCTCATGTACTTGAATATTTTATCTGCTCTGATGGATGAAATAGGGTACTTACATTTGATAATCTGAAATAGTTTAACACACGTTGATGAAAACATCAGTCAGTTCGATCATGCCTTAAAAGTAGTTTACCCCCAGAAAACCACCAAGTTACTTATTGGGGTCATAATACTTATGGTACTGGAGCAATCGGATTTAAATTAATGAAGGGACAGTTGTAAAACTCCTACTTCATACCCAGAACGTTGCTCACAGAACGCAATTGGTTAAAAAGAAAGGTGACGCAAAGCTGTTCAGGAATATAACCTTTATTTGGCTTAAAAACGTAGGAACATAAAGGCGATGAACTTTTTGTCAATTGTCAAAGAGAGCATTGTGTCTGTCTATAGTCGAGCGAAAATTTAAAAATATACAAGCTTGATGTATAATGGTTGTTAAAGATAGTGATCCATTTGTTTTTGTTTTTTAATTTTTGTTGGCAAAACCGAGGATAGGGTTAAAGGTACTTTCGTATGAAGAGCATGGGTTTCGAAAACATGAAAGTCCTATAAGGGGAACTGGAAAATTTCGTAAAAATAGTCTGAGAAGAAGCGGGATAAACAAAAAATACACTTAGAAGAAAATTTTCTTAAAGGGATGCTTCGTGCATTTAAAACTGGATGCTTGCACAAAAGGGAAATGCTAAATTATTTTGCTATTAATATTACATAGTTGTGGACGAAATAAAAACAATATTTAATGAAACGTTTAGCAGTAAGAGAATGAGCCAAAAATCGCAACAATTTCAGTTAAAATATATGCCAAAGGAACTTGTTATTTCGTGTTTTAAAAAAGGAATTGAGATAATAAGAGGCACGTAATTAGCTTTGTTTCCGGATAACGGAGAGAGTGATCAGCCACGATTGAAAAAATTAATAAGGGCAATGATGATGAGGAACAGGAAGCTGGTAAATTGTATACTGATTTTATTAAAGTGTCAAAACGAAGGAAGCAATGGAGTTTGTGTTTCAGAAGTGAACTTTGATAAAACTAGGAATAACACGTAATGTTCGCGAGTACGTTGACATTGCACCACATGAGGTGTGGGAGTAGGGTTTGGCAAACGCTACCGGTGGGCGGTTGCGTGGCGGTGCGGTGGGCGTGCGGTTGCGGTGCGCTCGTGGAATTTTTATAGTTTGGTGCGGTGCGGTGCGACGGTCGCGCGAGGCTTTTGTGGGTGCGGTGCGCGGTTGCGAGGCTTTTGGTGACGGTGCGGTGGCAGCGGTGCTTTGGCTTTCAGATTCAATTTTAAAAATTCTCTGTATATATTATATATATATTTTATATAAATATAATTATTATTATATATTAATGGAGAGGTATATATAAATATATATATATTATAATCAGGTATATATAATTATAAAAATATTTATGCAATATTATAAAATAGTTTAATAAATATATTAATACTATAGGATAGTAGCTATTTATATATATATAGTATAATATATAATAGAGATAATATATCTATATGAACAATTTTATATATTATTTATTTTATATATATACTATATATATAAATTATATTATATATATCATTAATTATTATATATATATATATATTATATAATATATATAAAAAATATATATATTTATTATAGTTATATATTATTAATATTATTTATATATATATATGAACTAAATATCTCTGAGATATTTATTTAACTTTTTAAAGAAAAAAACTAGCAGTTGAAATATTTATAGCTTATTACCAAAATAATTCCAAAGACGTCAAATGTGTAATTAAAATAAAATGTCACGTCTTCTCAATGTGCCTTTCAGATTGGACGAAATGTACCTATCACACTTATGGAAGTACCTTCAACACTCATGGAGTGAGACGTTCCTGTTCAGTGAACATCACTAAAATGATTTGACAGCCAGAACATTACAAATGGAGAAACTTTTGTCGACTGCCTATGAGGAGACTGGGAAATCAGATAAACAGAAAATGCCGTTTGGTGTTTTTCTAAAATTATATAAAAAGCCTTTCACATGTTAAGAAGGACATTTGAAGACCAGAAGATCTCATATACGCACTGTTACAACGATATTAGTATAAAGAAAATTAAAAATTGGAAAATGACTGTCTCGTAGATGTGAAGGAATCTATATTTTAGAGAACCAAATTCTGAAATTCAAAAGATGAAAAAATATTGTGATTGATTTGACAATAGGAAAAAATTAATTGATCAAGCTATTGTGGAATGGGGTGGCCGCTGAATGATTTGTTCACATTTTCGATCGGTAGAACGTCTCCTGCTTTTTTTGTAAAGTATTTTAGTTATTGAAATTATTCGTTTTTCTTTGTAGTAAAAAATATTATAAATACTATAAATATTATAAACATTTACCCTGTATTATAGATATATTATATTATATATAATATAAATATAAATATTATAATATAATTATATTATAATATTAATATATTTATATTAATAAGTATATTTATATATATTATATATTATAATATATATATATATATAATATATATAATATATTATATATTATAATTATATATTATAATGACAAACTTACTTTAAACGCCGATCCGCACGGAGAACTGAGTGGACGATCTAGATTTAAAATAAAAATTCAAGGTAGATTTCCAAAGATACGTTAAATAAGATGTTCTAGGGGCGATAATGGAATTTTATTTTATAGGTTAGGGTTAAGGTTTAGGTTAATAGGTTATATGCTATTCAGCTAGGTTATGGTTAGATTTGGTTAAGGTATTAGGTTTTTAGCTTAGTTTCACACCGAAATACTTATAGGAAATTTTAGTTGTTTTTTAAATTAAATTAAAATATTGAAGTCAAATCTTTTAATTTATTCCTAAATCAAGTAAGAATAAATCATTCCTGACCTGCACCTAACCTAGTAGTGGCATATAGTATAATATATTGGAATTTGTTTTTCACAGTAATAAGAAGTTCGATAAATAATAATAATAATTAAATTATAATTACTTTACACCAAAAATTGCAGTTCTAACTCATCAATATTTATCTTCTTTTTATACAAGGTTTTTGTTTGAATATATTATCTAAGACTTTAATATAATTATTTCAGTAATATAACGCTGTGTCATGTTGTTTAGTAAGTTATATCCATATATATATTATATATATATATTATATATATTAATATATAATATTATATATATAATTAATATATTAAATATATAATATATTATATATATATATTATTATATATTATATATATATATATATATATATTAATTAATATATTATATTTAATATATATTTAATTATATTAATATTATGATATTAATATTATATTATAATATTATATATATATATATATATATATAATTATAATATTATAATAATATAATATATATACTATATTATATATATTGTATATATAATATATATAAATATATTATAATTAATAATATATTATATTAATAATTACATAGTATAATATTTTATAGTTTATTTATATTTATATATATTAATATATATATATATATATAATATATATATATATATACTATAATATATATTATATATATATAATATATATATAGTATTAATATATAAATTAATATATTAATATATATATATAATATTATATAATATAATAATATATATATTAGATATATATATAATATTAATTAATTAATATATATATATATATTAATTATAATATACTATATTAATATTATATATATATATATATATTATATATATTGAATAGTATATAATTATATATTTGATGATGATATAGTAATGACAAAGCTATAGTAATACACGGGTGAACACACGGAACGGACTATCGCGATTTAAAAAAAAAATAGGATCTTATGTATTGGAGGATGAATATAAAGTGACTGTGTGTCTTATATAGGAGGTGAAATAGAAACATAAATAAAATTATCATGTTTTTATTTACAATGGTTTAGATTATGAGTCGCATTTATAATAAAAATTTCCACCTAGGTTTCGATTCTAGTTAGGTATTTAGGGTATGGGATTACGTTATCTGTCCCTGCTTGGGAAGTTGTATCTCTTGAAAATGTCCTGACGTTCCTAAGCGCGGCAGGGATATACGAACAAAAATAACATAAAAATTAAAAATTTCAGTTTCTATCATCCCTAGTTACAATCTTTTTATTGTACCAATTATAAGAGTATATTCACTATGTGGAGATTATATATGAAAGTACCGACGTCCTTATTCGTCGTGTCTGACCCTAGTTATCTAATATATACGAAGTTGTTCACATATAAAATATGATTTATCAATTAATATACTAATATACTATATATTAATTATATATTATATTAATTATATATATATTAGATATAATATAATATATTATATATATTATATATATATTATAATATTATTAAATTATAATATATAGATATTAATATATATTAATATTATTATATTATTATTATATAATATTAATATATATATTATATATATTATTAATATATTTATAAATATATAATATTATATTATATAATATATTATATATATATATTATAATATATATATATATATATATACTATATATATAGTAATAATATTTAAGTATCTTATACATTTAACATATATATATATATATATATTTATTATATATATATATATTAGGAAACCTCTTAAAATATTCTCGATCCTGATATCAGTGACTGACTTTCGAGATTCTAATCTTGTTATTTCTATGTTGTACTACGACATGAGACAAAATATTCAAAGTATGTTGTCAAGCCAGTCCGAAGATGGTAAGTTTAATCACTTTAATGTAACATTCGAATTATGGACATGCACCAAAAATCAAAGTCAGTTTTTAGTCCTAACTTCACACTCAATTGATGTAACTTGGAAATTGCGTGTTTTTTTGTATCGGATTCATTCCATGTGATGAATCTCATACAGGTGATAACATAAGTGCTTCAATATCAAAGTGTTTTTCAAGAACGTAAATTTAGAATGCCTTCCTTTGCTGTTACTTATAATGGAACAAATGTTATTAAAGCATGTCAAAAATTGAATATAAAAAGATTACCTTGCATTGCAACATACTATACAACCTTTGTATTGATCCCGGGTTTTTATTTGTCCAAAACCTTACTTTTACAACTAAAATTTCAACATTTTACTAATGTCAATACATTTTGGATAAAGTTCGAAATATATTCATTCTTACGTTTTATTTTTTCAAAAGTTTCCTTACTAATTTGTGATTGACTACAAAGCAATCTATAAATCAGAAAAAAATCTCACATAAGTCAATACATATTACGAGAAGATTGTAAAACAAGATGAATATGTCTACTCTTTATGGATAGACGAAGCTGGTCGTCAATGTCAGTTAGTCAGTTAGATAATTGCGCTTTGTAAGTTAAAACCTTCCCAATCTACCAGGTGGTTTAAAGTCCAATTGAAAAATATTTTAGAGAATTTGCCAAGAAATTCTGTCAGACCTCTTCAAAGAAAGCATCGCAAATTTTATTGTGGAAGTAATTATATCCGGCTACAGTCTTCGGAGGATTGTTCCAATGTTATTGCTATAAGCTCTCAGTTATTAGCAATAGAAGATTTGTTGCGAAATGAATGATAACTCGAAAAGTCTAAAGAAGCGAAATCCAAAATGAAGTTAATAAAAGACTAATCCCTTACGTTCAATAAAAGAACAACCCCAACCCCATTTGTCTTATGTCAACATACTTGGCACCCCCTTAAAATTTAAGAAAAAAATATCTTCTGATTCTGACTTATCATATGAAAAAGTTGGGTATGAAAACTTTTTTAAAAGGAATATGAAAGATCCCGGACCTTAAAGAGTGAGTACTGGGTGAATCCACCAATCTAACTACTCAAAGCAGAGATCTTATGATCATTTTTCGTTTGAAAACTTTGAGACATGCATATGAGTATATTTCAAAAGACATCTCGTATTTTTCACAATGTTTGACATCCCTGATGTCAAGGTTTCCATGTGAATCATCTGTAGATTTCATTCTCTATTATAAGATAAACTCGAACTTTACAAGAAATATAATCAAAAGGACAAGACTATAATAGTAAATTGATTCTGGTACATTTCGAGGAAAAAGGAGGCTATGTTCCCAATACTTAGTAGTAGCGTAAAGTTTTTTTTCCTTGCAGTCCGTCCAGCAACTATCTGTATTCGGTTGAAGCTCTGACAAGACTATTTTCTTCTTGATATTAAGCCGGTCGATCTAATATATATATTTATAATATTATTTGTGTTTTCATCTTTTTTTTTTCCACAATTTTTTATGATTATATATATATATTATATTATTTATTATAACTACTAATATATATCTATATATTATGATATATTATTATATTATTTATAATATTATATTATTATTATATATTTTATTATATAGTATTATATTATATTATATTAATACGATATATATATATTATAAGTTAATATTATATTTAAATAATTATATATATTAATATTATATTATATATTTATCTACTAGATTACTATATATTTATTATATATAGTATAAAATTTCCTATATTTAATATATATATGGAAATGATATTTCAACAATATGATCTGGTTTAAGAAGTAAATAATGAGTGGATATAATTTATCGTAATTCTTTGGGCTTATTTCCATTATGAATGTCTTATACACCATCACTCGCTGTACCCTTGCTCCGGTGTGGCCGGGCCTCAGGGCATTGGCAATCCGGCAATATATCCGGATTTACCGGGATTCCATGGTTTGGTGCGTCAGAATACAGTTTGTTACAGTTCATTATAGTGGCTGGTTATCCGACAATGGTAAGTTAAAAGTGCGGTGCGGCGGTGCGGTCGCAGTGATGCGTTGGCCTGCGCCACTGCTGGTCTGGTGCGGTTCGGCGGCGGTGCGCCAAGATGAATCTGCCCGCAGTGCGCAGTGCAGATTGCGCCCCAATGTTTGCAAAAACTCGTGGTGTTGTTGCCGGTTGCGCACCAGCTATGTCGGTTGGCTGCGTGCTACGCTCCACACCCAACGCTACCAGCTGTGCGGGGTGCGGTGCCGTGTGCCTCACGGAAGGGGACATCCACCCCTCGGCCGCACCTCGCTCCCGCAGCTGCGCAGCACTTCCTTACTATAGTGTGGAGACGACTAGATCACTACTTTATGCACGTGTAAGCCAAGTGGTTGATTGTTATGCACTGTCAGATAAACGTTCGATGTGCAGTAAAATCTTATAAGGAACAATTAGCAGTGAGAGGACAAATAACGACAAAGAGACAGGCTAGCACTTACCTTCGAATATATATTGTGGTAAATCTCTACTCAATGACAATCAGAGCTAGAAATTAGTTAGGTCTATATACTCTCTGCATGACTTCACAGAAAGCCATAGTATGTGTGTATATTGTTACATGTTTTATGATCAGATATGATGTCTCTCTTGAACTTATAATAAGTTATCTCTCATATCATATATCATAGCATGTATAGGCTTAGCCGGTACTATATATATATTCTACTAAACTTATATTCTACTATTCACTTTTAATATCAAATATTAGTTACAGTTGAGCGTCAACATAAATCTGTATATATATATAACCTTACTACCTCATAATATGAATATTAATTATATAAAATAATTATAGACTACAAGAAAAATAATAAAATTTTACAAAATAAATATTGTTAATTCAATTTATTATTAGTAAGTAACTTTGAATTCTGCTTGTTAGTACAATAATTTTTTTCATTATGAGTAGTGATTCTTAGGCAAATTTTGAACTTCATATATAATTCTATGTTTTATTTAATGACAGTTGTGAAAGAATTAGTAACTGTAGTGCAAATTATATTTTTGTTCAAGCCCATCTTTGTTGATTTATAATATATCTTCACAGTTCAGTATTATATATATATAATCTATTTTACCTCGTTAACTTGATAAATCCTGACATTTAGAAAGCTTAGGAATGATCTTGTAGTGGAACTATAGTAGTTGACTTAATGAACTATACCAAGCAATCGCAGACAAGAGAGCATTTTCGTGGAGATATAGTCAGTATATGCCATCGCGATTGCACCTGTTTCGGTGTTGCTGGGGATAGCAAGAAAACCTTTAGCTACTTTACTAAAGCAGTTTATCTCAGTGGAAACATCCAACTTACTGTGTGGGTATCTCTCTTTTCTCTGTCAAGATGAGTTCAGAAAATCGCACAATTTGTACTTATAGAGTCTTAGTCCTGTTCAGATGAAAATTATTTTTTCGTATGCATAAAAGTTTCGAGTATTATTATATAGAGGAGATAAGAAGCATCTAACCATGAGTGAGAGTCACACTTATCGCAGTCACGTATCAACTAAGCGAGCTTATGAAAAAAAAAGGCAATCTATCCTTTTAAAGACCTTCAACCTAAAAATCCTAAAAAAAATACAAAAGTAGATGTCCGTAAGGTAATTTAGATGAAAGTGAAAAATCGACGGAGATGCAATAGTTAACAGTTATAGAGTCAATCCATATGTTTCCTATAAATTTTGCAAGATGTGACTTACACATACAGTGTTTTACTTCTAGCTAAGTTGAATGTTGACGAGCTTATCTCTTCTTTAAAACATAATACAAATCGATCTAGGACATATCGTTTGGTAGGATTTTATTGAAGATGGTGTGTTTTTAATAAATTGTTTTGAATGAATTGATTTAAAATTGGGTTCAAGAAAGAGGTAGAGAAATTATGTTAAGATTAAGGAAGAAAGTGAATTATATATATATATATATATATTATTAATATCTATATATATATTATATATTTATTATTATTATATTTACTTTATTATATCCTATTATATATATATTTATTTATATATATTATATATATATATATATATATATAATCATATATATTTATATATATCCTTATTATATTTATATTATATATATATATATTATATTTATAATAATATTATATATTTATATATATTTATACTATTATATTTATTTTTAGTTTAAATGAAATATTTATTATAAAAAAAATAAATAATATATATATTATATTTATACTATATATTATTATAGGTATTATTATATATTATATATCTATTTATTATATATATATTTATATATATGTATATTATATATATATATATATTATTGTATATTATATTATTAATTATATATTATATATATATATTATACTGATATTATATATTATATTTAGTATAATTATATTATATATAATTATTATTTATTATATATATTAGTATAGTATTATTATATTATTATATAATTAGAATTTATATACTTAATATCTGTTTTGAATAAAATTACTTTGCACATCCTGTTATTTATTTTTAAATTTTAAGTGAAAGATGCAAATATAAGAATATTACAACCTTGTTAAAAATAAAAAAAGAACAAACTATATATTAATTTTAATCAAATTATATTATGTACATCGTAGACAGGAAATATCATCGTATCAAGAAGGAAATTATATTAAACTAGGAAGAAAGTATAAATTTCACTTTTTCTGGTATTTATTTAACATTAAAATCGTTTTTATGTTATATAATATTGCTACGGTAAACTGGTCAAAAAGGCTTTATAAAGGCTAAGTTTGGAATGATGGTTGTTGACAAACAAACTTCAATTTTTTATATTATTCTATAAATTTTGTTACCATATGAACGATTTTTTTTTTATTCATCCAAAAATTCAAAGTTAATGGAGACTGGAATTATACACAAAGGATCGGAACCGGAGCGGAGCCGAACAATTTTAAAATGGCCGGAGCCGGAGTCGGAGCCGGGGTAATTTTTAAAATGATGGATACGGAGGCCGGAGTTCGTGAGCCGGAAAAATTTTTCTCTGCTCCCTTCAGATGTATTTTTATATCCTTCGTATTTATGGTTCCTAAATAATTGGGAGTCTTTCAACAGACCATCGTAGGTTTATCATATTATTAATTAGGTGTTCTGACCATATTTCCTTGAGATGGTTCAAAAACGGACGGAGTATGTAATATTCTGTAATCATGTTTTAGTAACAGTGTAAAAATTTTTAGGAACAATCAAAATTGCAAAAATTTAATA
>JABUQX010111110.1:0-17500 GCA_015478945.1 Trachelipus rathkii
TTATACTTCATTCATTAATTATATCTCTTGCTATTCTATTTATCGTTATTGGACTTTTCATTTATATTTCAGAATTCATCATATTGTCTTAGTATTAAATATCTTATACTACCATTATTATTTATTAATTATATTATATATTAATTTTTTTATTAGTTTATATTAATATATTTATTTGTATTTTTAACGATTTATATGTATTTTATTTGCATTATATTTTATTTACATTTATAGTAATATTAATATCTAGTCTATCTCATCTTTAATTTTATAATTTATTAAATATTATTTATATAATATAATTTATTTATTGATTATATTATATAATTATATATATACTTTATATTTATATTATATATTTATATATATATATTAAATTATATTTATATATGTATACCTTCACATAAATATTAAATTACTAAAATATATTATGTGAATTCATAAAAAAATTTACCTTTAATATTATATATTACGAGTCTTAGACACATTTTCATTTTCAGAATTCGTTTTATCATCATGCAAATAATAATGAGATATGGCAGGTGTAGATAACAATGAGACGATTCACCCACTTATATATTTATATACTGGAGTATAATATAGGATGATATATTATCAGTATTAGAAGTACACTCACAGAATCCAGTATAAATCATTCATTAGTTCTATTATTATTCTCTTATTTCTCTTCAGATTTTATTTTGCAAACCCTTCCAGTCCCAGTCACTAAATACATAATAATAACTTAGAACAAATGTATATCATAAATGATGTCAACATATGAATACCACTAATATACATAATGACCAAGAAATCACTTGTTGAAAATTTATGAATTATCAAATATAAAACTATCATAACCTTTTCAAAAAAAATATATATTATAAGTAAATTGAAATAATTTTTAATAATAATATATTATAATAATAATAATATATAATTAAATAATATAAATATATAAATAAAATTTAAATGATTAATAATTAAGAATATAGATTGATAAAAGAAAATAACTTCATTCAATAAAATAACATCAGTATAATAAATAAATAATAAATATATAAGAATAAATCCTTAACTTCTATCATGACCCCTATAGAACGACGTGGCGTCCTGTTCAAAGTCACATAAATTAATATATATAATAAGATCACCATACGAATATATATATCCTATGGAACTGGGCTCAACTAACCATATCTCACGTACTGGCTGAGCTCAAGGATACCCTAAGTATCACGGTATATATAGCACTGGAATATGAATATTATCTAATTATTCACAAAAAGCACGCTTCCATATTTAATATGCAAAATAGTTAACTCATTCATATATACTATCTGAGTGGGGCTGTAATGTCCGCTTGTAGTATATCAATAATAGTAATGTATAGCTACATCACTAATTAATCTCATGACGTCCAACTACAGTCCGAAACAACTGGGTTCCCCTCATAGCTTGCTAGGTTGAGAGTGATCATCGTAACCTCTGTAGTTAGGTATATGCGCTCTAATAATTCAATTCAATATAATTCATATATTCAAACATCTCATTAATCTCTAAAATATACGCAATTAATACCAGAGTTTATCTATATTAATAATATAAAAAAGATGAATACTAATGTGTTTATTATATATGATGAGATAGCCGACCATATGAGGACTCATAGGTACTAGATCAAATATTTAATACCATGTGGTCAATACACCATATTTTTCCTCTATTTATTATATAATACTGCTACAAATTAATTTCCTGCTTATTGGTACTAATAGTAGAAATGAGGTCTACTAATTATGAACTTAATCACAGGTATCTGTGATCCTTTGAACATCATCATCACGATACTAGCATTTAATTAATTATGAACTGACGTACTACTGACAAAGTAAGTTAATAAACATAAATGAAAAATAAATAATCTTTATAATCATAATATATAAAAATCTAGATATAATAATAAAGAAAAGTCAATAATAATAGTAATAATATTAATAATAATAATTAATATTAATTAATATATTAAATAGAGAGTATATATATATATACTAATAATTAATAATATGAATAATGAGATTAATAATACAATAATAAATACATCCACACATCAGACTTTAGAGTCTAATAATGAAAAAGAGGGCGCCAATTCTGAAAAAATTAAAGAACAGTTATCTGACATGAACATCTTGGAAGAACACTGAAGTAGCAAGAACAAAAACACAAGAAATTCTCAACGCAAAGAAATCACTAACTAGCAATACATACATATCCAACAGTACAACAACAACGTAATATCACACAACAACAACAACCACGTATATATATATAGTATATCACGTTAATACTTAATAATGATAGATACACTATACTAGTATATATATATTCTTAACACATACGAAAACAACAACAACAATAAGATCAACTAAGTATAACTAATAATAAATATGTATAAAATAATAATAAATATAATATTTATAATATATATATAATAATAATCAATATAATTAATTAAATATAATAATAATAATACATATAAGTATTACAGATTAACAATAATAACCTATACCTAATAGAGGAGACAATATTATGGCAATAAAACCACATGAGCAGTGAGAAATTCAATAGTAAGTAATAATGATGAATAATAATAATAATAATAATAATAATTAATAAATAATAATAATAATGAATCAATAAATAATAATAATCATATGAGCACTGAACTACAAGTCTCACCACCTAGATATAACATGTAAATAATATATATAGTAACAAAAAAAATACATTGAAGCGTAAAAGTCATATTAGCTCAATAAATATAATAATATGAATAATGATTATTACTATTATCTTTAGTAACTCTAATATGAAATAATTATTATATAAATATAATATATAATGATATAATAATAAATAAATATATATAAGAGGAAGATTTTAATAATAAAATTATACATAATAATTAGAATAAGAGATAATAACAAATCACATATAATCATACCTACCTATTAACTCGCATATTCACTACATACTTACCTTGAGGCCTCACCACTAACTGAACTAATTAAAATAATGAACATAGATCAAATAAGTTATATTCTACTTATTAATGTGAATAACATCATAATAATATAATAAAATAATATAATAGTTTATAATAAAAGGAGGTATATAATAATAATAATAACTCATAGTAAAAGATAAGTACAATAATGAGACAGTTAAATAATATAAATATAGCAATAAACTACTATTCAGCTCTATAATACCATTAACTGTAGGTATAATATTATTAATATAATTCGTATATATATAATAATAATAGAATAAGATAATATAATAATAATAATAATAATAAATAATAAAATAATTAATAATTAATATATTTTATTAAATATAATAAATTATACATTAATATAAATATATACTATTAATAATAATAAATAATTAATAAATAAATATATAGTAAAATTAGAAAGTAGAAAAGTAAAATAGGAATACTATATAAAGTATTATTCCCCATAATAATAAATAATATAATAATAAGTAATACTATATATATAATAATAAATCAATATATGATATAATTATAATATAGTATTAATATATATATAATATTATTACATAACATTAATAATATTAATCATATAAATATATATATAAATATTATAATAATAATAATAATATATAAATAATAATTATAATAAAGAAATAATATATAATAATAAATATATTATTAAGATATAAATGATAATATATTTAAATAATAAATTAAATTATAATAACATTCAATCTCTACTCAGTAAATTAATATATAATAAATTAAATTAGATAATACCTATATAATATAAATATAATTAATATAGTTATTATAATTTTGGAATATATTACATTCATATAATTATAGTTAATGATTAAGAGACTTTATGATTATTTGTATTAGAGTATTGTAATAATATATAGTATAAGTATAATAATATATATATATATATATATATATAATAATTATATAATTATTATAATATTATGTTAATATTATATTAATAATAATATTATAGTATCTTAAATATACATCTAATCAATAAAATATAGAAACGCTTAGTAGTTTTAACATATGATTTATATTTTACTTTTACTGTATTCCCAATTGACCAGTGTTAGATCAATCCTTAAATGATTTTCTATACATCTCTCTGTTGCTCATACTTAATTAGATTTATATTTTTTGGGTACAGAAATGGAACAATCTCGTAACCCTCTTCTTTAATATTATCTTATTTTGATTTCTGACAGAAAGTCATCCTTCTCTCATATTCTAGGATATCATAAAACTAATACCAAGCAACACTCGTGTATATTGTGTTATGATTTCTCTTATTTCTTACTTTCCAAATAGTCATAATATCTCAGTAAATTTATGGCAAAGTGTTCATTCTGAAATTTTACTTTTAGTATTAATATGATTACTTATATTAATTCGTGTGAACTTCAGATATCATAAATGATTTGACATATGAATAATATATTATATAAATTAAATTTTTCATAATGCAAACAAATATTTATTTAAGGTGATGGATTTTTGCACAAAAGAAGTAAATTAAACAGTGGTCCTATAGGATTCGACAAGAATTATTGCGCCGAATAACTAAGCACGCCAAGGGTATGATCGTTACTACTCTTCATTGACCAGACATAGTTAACGAAAGTGATACTTGGGCTGATTGACCGAGTGAAAGCTATTTCCTCCTTGTAGACCTAGTCCCTACCCAACTTCATATTTGGTGCTATTTGTTATAAAAAATAGCACCATTACAGATAGGTACGGTGCTTTTCATGCTCTGTATATGTTAAATATAGAGTTTTAAATACCCCAGGTTACGGAGGCGGACTTTGGATTCCCCTCACTGAGATGGTCAAACCAATCTTTTTCTGATTGGTAAGACAATGCATTTTAAAACTTCTTTCATAAGCTTTAAGCCTTCATAATACAGTAAAAATCTATAATTAATGTGAGGATAATTAAACTTCTTATAACGGTTGAATCCTTTTCTCTCAAAACTTTACGCAGAATAAATTTATCAAGAGAGTCCTTGAAACGCACGCAAATTCCTTTTACATCTTTCTTAGATTCGACTAGTATACGCTTCTGTACGTTTCACCCATCTCTAGCTCCATCTTAATATACTGCCTCTCTGGGCTTTGTCCATTTATATGGAGAATATTTACTGTTAACCACTTGGAAAGGTCAAATCGCTTCCAGAGAGATCCATGTCATCCCAAAACTAATTCAAAAGTTATCCTTTAATAACATGGATAAAAAATCTAACCAAATTTAATATCAAATCAAAATCAATATATATACTAATGAATAATAATAATAATAATAAGTATCGTTTTCCTGAGATTTTAAAATCTGCTTAAATGAACAATTAGAGTAAACTACTTAGTTTTCTTAAAGCATGAAAACATCACTATAACTAAACAATCAAAAATCTTTCAGTTTTATGCTAAACTTTAGTACTGGGATTAAATTAAATTTGATAATGCGGATATAAGCAAGCATTCGTTATTCGAGAGCAGCAGAAATATACTAAAGCTTTTCAAACAACTACTTGGCATTATGATAACTCATTATAAGATTTTTGATGACATCAGTGTATGTTACGGAATGATAGCTAGTCAAAAGAGATGAGCATAATATTGTTAGCTAGCCATATTTCATTCCAGTATATCAAAATATTATGCAATTCAGAAAGATGGAGAGTAAGAAAAATTACTGGAGTCATTAAATGGATTTCAGAAATCAAAATATCGCAAATGTAAATGAAACCGAGTGAAGTGAAGCTCTAAGTCAGTATTTAGTTCTCATTAACTAATATCTTAATAACTCTCCGTAATGACAGTGTAAACCTGCCTTAAACAGCTAACAATGGCTGTTTATTTTTTTTTGTCTTTGTCAATATATTAGTACGAATATTATGCCACTGTCATCAATTGCATCGACACATTATCCAAAATAGAGGATGTTTAATGATAAAGGTGCGTCTGAACTCTACCAGAAGCGAAAAATATAAGGGTTAACGTTCTTTGAAAATTTAGAACAATATATTATTCTAAAAATATATTGGGTTTATCTCCAATGAGGATATTATTGTAATAATTACTATTAATTTAACTATAAATTAAAATATAAGTAACTTAAATGATTATCATAATAATAATTATATAATATAATATATATTACAAATATCTATCAAATTATAATAATATATCAATTAATATATATATATATATAATATTAGGGTTATGAATATAGTATATAATTAAAATTAATAATATTAAAATATATAAATATAATATAATATAATTTATTATATAATATATGTTAATCTAAAGGTATAACCTCTTTAAGAGTTAAAAGAAGTTCAAATAAAGAATTTGACCTGAGATCAACAGAATTTATGAAATGGATCAATTATGATCTACTCATTCAAATTTTAATTTATAATTAATAGAAACTATAAAATTTCATTTCCAAAATATCATAATTTGCCAAAAAGATATTCACTTAAATATAAAGTGCTACTTAAATATTAATATATATATAACATATAAATAGTAATAAACACTCAGTCATAATATAATACTACATAATCTACGTCAATATAAATAATATTAAATAAAATTTAATATATATAATTGTTAATATTAATATTGTTAATAAAAAAATATACTATTATTAATATCTAAGAAAATATGAGCTATTGATATCAACGACTTTTTTAAATATATATATATAATAAATATTAGTATAAATTATTATTAATATATATATTATATATAATAATCTGTAAATATTTAATATTTAATTATAATAATAAATGTTATTAAAATTATTAAATCATTAATATATATATTTAATAAATATTATATAATACTTATAATATTATTATTAAATAAATGAACATAAATTAGTAAATGTTAAAATTTCTGTACTATTTATTTAATGAAATCAGAATTATTATTATATTAGTTCATTATTTATTTTTTAATGGCACTGATACATATTTATATATTCATTATAATAATATATATATTATATATATTAATATATATATATTAATAGCAGTATCCATGATAATTAGACTTGAGGCGTCTTAATCAGATTCACCTCGTTATCTTCGGATGTGGACTATGGCGTGCTAACTACACGCTCTCCTGTCGGGGGGTGTACTACTCGTAATCTTAAACGGTATGAATTCATACACCCCTTTCGTTCGGGCGAAATAGATACTGAAATTAAAAGCATAAGACTTACTTCTGGGTTGTAGACATAGAATGCCATTTCTTTTAGGAAAGCCTTAAGTAAATTTATGAATCATGAAATATTTAATTTTCAAGTATCTTATGATAGACTGATTGAAAGAGAAGGACTTAGGCCTTTAAGGTAAGATCACTATTCGGTGGTACATTACGTATAGGTTTAGCTGAAATTTGATTATTAAGGTTATGGATGAGGATTAGGATATACAGGTATTGGTTAATCTAAGACATACCAGTTCGAATGGAAATGATCAGTAGCTATGTACTAAGTTAGTATGAGTACGGAACTTTGCTTACGTTAAATTTAAATTTAAACATTAATAAACAATTGTAATTAATGTGAAATTGCTTCTAGATTAATGAGTTAAGAAAAGATGGCTTGTTTCGAGATAATATATATTATATATATATATAATATAATATTTATACTTATATTATATAATATATATTATTATATATATGTAATATTATATAGTTAATAATATATTATATATCGATATATTGTATATAAAATATTACATATAATAATAATTATTTATGAGTTTATATTCATTTAAATTTAAAATATAAATATTATAATATATATTTATATCATACTATTATATATTTATTTAAATTTATATTAATTATCTATACTAGTATTATTATTATATATAATATATATTACACAGATAAAATAATAACGTATAGGTATAATAATTCTAGTATTTAATATATTATTGTGTACATTATATAATTATTAAATGTTATATTAATTTAATATATTATACAATTATCTATCTAGTATATAATAATAGGAATAATTTATATAAACTAATATTTATTAATAATAATATTAAATAAATGTGTGTTTATTATTATTAAGATGTATTTTAATATTTATTATTATCTTCGTATTTAGGTCAGTAATTATATATATACCAGTGGTATGTGAATTATAGTTATATATTTGATATCTATATAGTTATTTTAATGTGTCCCGCGAAACGTCCATATATATTATAAGGTTTATACAATAGTAATAATATATATAGTAATTATATAGTAATATTTTATAAGTATTGTGTTATCATATATATAAATAGTATTTATATACTGTTACTTATATTAAGTCAATATTATATATACTATATAATATATTATATAATTAGATATATATATATATATATATATAGTAATTTTTTAAATAATAATCTATATATCTACATATATTAATTCCCGGTATTATAACATAATATCTGTTCATATAATTGATACAGGTTTATTTTAAATCATATTATATATTAATATATTGATAATTAAATTATTGATTATAGATAAATAATTATAATTATAAGATTATTAAAATAATAATATATATAATAACAATGATAATAATTCTATAGTAATATAATATTAAATTAATTATATATATTATAATATATATATATATATATAATTATATATTTAGCGTATATATATAATATCCCATATATATTATTTTATATCTAACTCTTGTTTTTATATATTTTATACCTCATTAAGTTAGAAGATTAATAATGGTTGGTTATATATATATAATTATACTTAATAAATATATTTATTATATATATTATATTTTATTATAGTATTATAAACCACAAAATTTTCAACTTTATTTCCTTTTGGGCAGTTTTGGGAAAATTAAATATAAAGTATAATTAACAAGAAAAAAAAAAATTCAAATATTTAATTTTGTTGGCAGGCAACCATATATTCAAGAAAGAAATTAGAATAAAGGAAGAAAATGTTTCAAAAATTTCTCTTCTTCTGGCTCGGCGAAGGGGGCCATGAAAAACCGCCTCCTACCTTAAATTGATCGTTTTCGTGAATGGTGTGTAGATAGTTGTTACAAAACATTTTTATATCAACATCACCTACTACCCATCGAAATTTGGCAGCCAGCAAAACATGCGTGCCTAATGTGTAAACTAAATTAAAGTAAATAAATATATAAGTATATATATATATATACTAATATAAATATATTATATACTTAATGACCTATATTAATTATATATATATGTATAGACTATTACTAACTATATCTAACTAACTAGCTAACTATATATATATTTATAATAATTATGTAATAATATAAATGATAAGTTTATATATACATAACTATATATTATTACAGGTATTATATAATATATTTCTAATTATATATATCATATAATATTATAACTATAAATATACTAAATAAATAATAGTCTATATCAATCCGATATAAAGTTACTTACATGATATATATATATAATATATACTAAGTGATAACTGATATCAACTATTAATAGTGGTGTTCTAATATATGTTTATATATATATTTATGTATTTATACCGAGTCGTGATGGCGACAGCCCCAGACTCGCTTACAGGCCTTTTCGACTATGAAGGAATAGAGCTTATCGGTCTGAAACTTGGAATATAATCTTTGTATGGGATAAGCTCGAACCCGTGTAAATTTCAAGTCTGTAGGATGCATATAGATAGAGGGGGGTCACCCCCCGAGAGCGTATCCGCTACGCCCTCGAGTTAAATTTAATACCTTCTTATTAATTGGCTTACCAAACCCGAGATTGAGTTTAGGCCTAACGAGAGAGTTTATGGTTCCATTAGATCGTGATGACGTAATCTCGTCAGGCCCATCTTAAGGGGGGACGCTGCGCGCGCGTACCATTTCTCACATACACATCTATTATTATTTTTAATTATTATTAAATCTATTATAATATGTAATTATTATTATTATTATTAGATTTATATAATTATAATATTATTTCTTTTTATTCGTTTATTAATTATTTATCTATTAATTATTATTAAATTTATCTATATATTTATTCATTATTATAATTTCTATGAGAAAAACGTAATCCGTACTTCGAAGATTCGATTTCCGAAGGAAATCGATGATGCTGAGTCAAAAGAAGCGAGATCCCTATCGATAAACGGAACTCGGTTTTTTTGTACGCACTCTGACTTTGCTTCCGCCTGTGGTTGCTCTTCGCATCGGTTCTGAGTCCCAATGAATAAGATCTACATGGTTAAAAGTTCATGTATTCTGGTTAAAATTTTGGCAGGGATATTTCATAAGTGGTGAGCGTACCCGGTTCGGAGACGACGGGTTACGTCCCCATGTCGGCTTCCTCACGAAGGGGAACCCACCCCCCTTTTAAAACATCGAAAAGTGTTCGTAACAGGAGTTGAAATTTTGGTTCGAGAATCTTCGGCGTTGAATGTTCTTAGGCAAATCACTTCGGTATGTGAATGCTGTTTGTAGTGTGAGTTGTTGCTTCCTTAGGAAAACAACCGCGTTGTTTCTTATTGCTGGAGCCAGTAGTTCCTTTTTGGCGCGGTGGCCTGAGTTTAACTAAACTCACTCTTCGTATATCAACAATATTCGGTGGTCCTTCCATAAATTGGGTTATCGAGTGTCGGTACTCAGCTCTCCTCGCACTATTGCTCATTCGCTGTTTTATACTCTCATTAAATCTGTCCCTTGGATATTTGGCGGTCTCAAGTTTGTCTACCGTATCGCTCCTTTATCACAACGTCGGTGGGGTTCCTGACTGTGAAATAAAACTAGAGCACCACGCACGCCAAAACAGAGATCGAAAGGACGGAAGAAAAGAAGGATGAATATAGTTTCACTGAATACAAGAGGGAAAGGGATGAAGAGGAATTTGACCTCAGAAGATTCAGAAACTGTGGCAGCTACATCCGGTGCTGTGCTCCGGCTAGCTGGTGCTACGCGTAATTATAAAAACGTTTTATACTTAGGTGTTAATAATGACAAATTGTACAACATATCAAGTATGGGTCTTTTTTAACATTTCCTTACTTTACTAAGTTTTAAAATTACTGGATCTGAATAGATTCGAATAAATAAAATAGGAATTATACCAACGGAACCCCATATACAAGAAATAAATAAATAAAATATAAAATATACACTCAATTTAAATTATTATATTTAAAATATAACATTATATTTATATATATCATGAACTTACAGCATTTTTTACGTTTTCCATCCTTCAGAATTTTATCGTTTATTTTTTAACATACTATACCACTATTCTGATACACGGCCATAATGCACTAAATCACTAATATATTCAAAACCTACTAATCTTTGTGCAATCACAGAACATTCAGACCTCCCCATCATGGTCTGATATACTTGTGAATCTCCTAATTGCTATATTCATACTTTATATTTACTATTAGAATTTTCTGTTTAGGTAAGTGTAATCATCATATCATGCTGATGTATAATTTCATCAATGATAAATATAAACATAAAATAAATCAGAAGTTCTAATTATACCCAAATGAGTTCTATTTAATTCGAATTAATTCCCTCACTTGTACGTTTCGTACAACTAAAGTTTTCACAGAAAATTATTAAAGCTTATCAGCATATCATCTTGATATCTAATGAAAATATATAACCTCACAGACCGGGGAATAAAAAAAAACACTTTTAGACTTCTTTATTTGGCCTAAAACAAGAATAGGAAATGGATTAAGCATTTAACAAAGGACCGCACACTAACAACTTACTATTCCCCGTAAGTATAACGTATACTATCTATGCTACACAATATGTGAAGCTAAATAAAACGTTGTCAGTAATCATATCATTGGATCCTTCACACTGTATAGATTGCAGTCAATGCAATGTAATCCTATATAATGAATTAATCCAAATGTTAAAGATAGATTTTACTATTATTAATTATTCTCAGCAGTGATTAATAATTATAAAGTAATAAAAGAAAAAATATTAGTCGCATACAGTATATAACACCTTTAAGGCGTTGTAATTATTCAATACAACCAATCGAGTACTACTTCCATTAACGTAGTAATTCAAATTAATGTCTCATTATGTTCTTATGAAATGAGCAAAATTACTGCATATTTTCGATCTGACCAGTTGGTAAATAATAATAATAAATAATTAAATAATAATATATAATACAATTAATTTAATAATAAACCATAAGATATAATCTAAGAAAAATATAATATAATAAAATGTTAAACAATAAATAATATGAAATCAAAAACTACAGTAATGAGACTTAAATACAATAATAATATAATCTATATAACTAGACAATACATAATTATGAAAATAAAAAAATATAAACTGTTATTATTACTATTGAGTTATTTTTATTATTCTTATTTGAATATTATTATAGATATATTTACACATTACACAAACTATAATATACTAGTATAAAACTCATTTTATATATACTAAAATATAATTATAAGCATATATATTAACTATATATATCTATTAGAGTAACTTAAAATAAAGGCTATATACCACCTTAGGAAGATTAGTGTATTTTTTCACAAGTCACCTTTTCCCCATAAATAGTGAGGTGGATATACAACTGTAACTCTATCTGAGATCTTATTCAGCAGCTTATTAACATAAGAGGAATAAACTGAGAAGGACGTGATTTAGTACGTCCTCTTACCTACTACAGTAACTAACAGCTGTGCAACCCTCTGTATTAGGCCAATGAGTGTAGATAGACTCTTTGAGATGGATATTCAAATCAGAGAGCTACGACAGAACTTAATTACTTTTATACTGAAGAGGAATAAATTCTTTTACCTTTATTTCTTTAAAAAAAAAAATAACTTACAACAACAACATACAACAACAGCAACAACAACAACAACACAACAACTGCAACAACTGATCACAAACACAACAACGTCAAACGAACAGTCACACAAGTAAGAAAAAAACTGTAGTACACAAAACTACACATTCATAAACAATAACAACAACAAAATTTCCTTATTCAACTACCACATTCATATGGTAGCAACAATAATATTATAAATCGACGAAAGAATATAAATGATCCTAATAATATAATGAATATAATAATATAAAGAGAATTATTATTTGTAATAAAATAAATAAAATATATAAGATAGGAATATAAACGTAATTGAGAGGATAATTATATAGGAAAATCAATTTCCTTTTAGAGACACGTATGAAATCTAGAAATTCACTGAACATAAGGATAAATAATTAATATATAATCAACTATTAATAATAAGGAATTCCTCATAATGAATAGAGGACATTCGTAAAGTGAGCAAGATAACTGAATAGAATGGATCAATTAATAATATTTATTATTATTTATTATATATTATAATTATTTATTATTAAATTATTATTATCTATCATTACCTTATACTACTATATGCATTTATTAGTTCTTATATACTTATATTAGAACTACTATTAGTTTATTATTATTATTGAAACTTAGTTTATTAGTTCTGAATATTATGAATAATAAATACATTAAAGTCTCTACTTATAATCTCACCAGTAAACATAATAAATATATTCGTCTCTATCAATCTCACTAAATTTTTTCCAGATATTAAGTTTAACAAGAATTATTTATTATATTTGATTATTATTATTCAATGCAATTTTATTCGATTATTATTTATATTAGTTAATACTAGTAATATTCTATTACATTTCATTAATGATTATTACATTATTAATCAGTAGTTGATATATGTATTATTTTATCTCATGATTATAAAAAAACATACAATCAAATAAAAAATCAATATCAATAATAACTAACAATAACAATATAATAAACTAAATAAATCAAATAATAATGAATAATCAAAAATAATAATATATAAATAAGTGTTACATTTAAGATCAATTATAATAGCTACAATAATAATCATAGAATATAAATAAATAATGTCCAATTTGTTGCTTCCGTTTGTTTAGTTTTTATGATAATTCTTATTAAACTTATACATTAAGAAAATTAAATTAAAATAATAATAATATTATCAAAATACATATATACAAAATAATATAATAATTAATGTAAAAATAATAAAACTACAAAAATAATACATAATAATAATAATAATAATAATAATAACAATAAATAATCATAATATAACTCACCATTAATACATACAGACTAATAATGAATAAAATAATAAAACAATAAAATCAAATAATAAATACTAATAATAATAATTTATACAAAGTTCCATACTTAACGAGCAGATATAAATAGATATCCAGATAATAATATACGCAATTAAATGCATAAATTCAAATCAATGTATATACCTAATACTTCAATAACAATAATAATAATAATAAATAATAATAATATATAAAATAATAATAAAATAATAAATAATAATAATAATAAAAATAGATATTTTTTATTTTTAAGTATGTATATGTCAAATATTTCTTATTTCTTTAAGAGCTTCGCTTCTTTTCACACACACATAACCTTCTTGTTCCAGTATTATACGACACATGTACACAAATGAGAGTATCCTTTCGAAGATATAATATAGAACAATCAAGAGGGTCATTGTATGGTAAGATCTTTATTCCCATAAAATGGCCGTTGACCTCTTGGTGTAAACATAGGTTAGGCAATGTAACGAATTAGTTCTAACTAGGTTATTTTAGGTAGACCAGGTGAATGGGGTCGGGGACGTTGACAGATGCGATGTTCTGTCCAAATCGTATAATCCTATTTTATTACATATTTTTCTTAACTGATTGCATAGAGAGAGAGAGACACACACACACACACACACACATCACACACACACACAACACAAACACGCATATATATATATTATAGTATATAGTATATTATATATATTATATATATTAATCATATATATCGCTATATATTTATATATATAATTTATATAGACTTATATAGTGGATGAACACGGGACGCAGATTAGCCTGCACACTATTTTCTTCGTACACAGTAAATGCACCTATTTAACGTAGCATAGAGTGTATATAGTTATGCAGTGCGTAACATACGTCCACCGTGCAATTTGCAAATGACATAACTTTTGTTTTGTTGAGAGTGGGGACACACCAAACACACACACACTATGAGAGTTTAAGGATGAAGTCAAATTCTTAGCTTTTCGTCGTTGTTTAGTTGTGTCTTGCTGGTTGTTTGTGATTCACGGCATACACATAATATTATCATATAATAATATATATATAATAATAATTATAATATATTATATATATATTATATAATAGTATATAATATTATATATATTATAGTATATAATATATATATATATTTAAATATATATATCATAGCGGATCGTTAACCTAAGGAAGACAGTTACTTGAAGGTAACTATACGTTTGTATAACAGAATTCAATCTGACTCCGGCTCCGATGCGGCCCGTGATCCGTTCAGTCTCCGTATCTTTCCAGCCTCAAAACTTAAGCCTGAATGCATAACGGAAACTTTATTTTCCAAGTAGACTGTGCCATGTTCAAGTTTAACGGGGTCAGGATCCGCCCTTTGGAATGAAACCTGCAACACCGCTGCGATGCCACCACCAGCTAATAGGGTTGGGTCAAGTTAAGATAAATCGACTTCGAATTCAAGAGGAAGAATTATCATATATAATATTTATACTATATATATATTATATATATATATTATATATATATAATATGTATATTATATATTAAATAATATATATACTATAGTATATATATATATATATATTAATATATATATATATAATAGTATATATATATATATATATGTACTAGAATACACGAAAGGAAAAAAGACGAATTGTTACGACGCAAGTTCAAAAAGGCAAAAATCGGGAGAAAAAGGTCCTGATAACAAAAGAGACCGCTTCGAATCTAAGCTTAAACTATTAGCAGGCCTTTAAGAACTGACTCTTTAGTCCCAGCAAGCTAAAGCTGCAGTAAAGCATTCATGAGGATCGAATGGTTCGATTTTCCTTGCGAAATTTGCAATTTTTTGAAGTTAATAAATATAAATATTATTAAAACTAATACTATAGGAAACTAATATATAAAATATTAACATCAATTAGTTTTATTAACATTAAAGTTATTATATACCTATATATATTATAAGTATATATATATAATATCTATAGTATATTATATTATATTATATATATATATATAATATATAAATTATATAAATAGTATATATATATATATATATATATATTATATATATATAAAATAATATATTTACTATATATATATAGTATATATAGTATATTATATATATATAATTAAGATATATATATATAATATATAGTAAATTATACTATATATAATATTATATATTAGTATATATAATATTATTATATATATATAATATATATTATATTATTATTATAATATATATAATATATCTATATATATATATTAACTCTATATATATGTGTATTGCGCAGGCATCCATCAACAACAACAAACAACGTACAAAAACTAAAATATGACTCATCACTAAACCTTCATAAGATGTGTGTGTGTGTGTGTGTATGTGTGTGTGTGATGTAAGATTAATTTCGACTGTATTTCAACTCATGAAAAATAAAACAAACAACACAAAAAATATGGTTATGTGCAAATGCGGCATGACCGCATGTAAGCACTATCATAACTATTTCGCCTCATGTCGTAAATATGTGAACACGTGTAACGTATAAATCGTGTGCATGCTTAATCTGTGGGTCCGGTGTTCATGACTACTATATATATATATATATATATATATATGTATTATATATATATAATATGATAGACTATATATATATAATATATATCATATATTATATATATAATTTATATGAAGATATTTTATGAACCAATTTACTATAGTTTCTTTAGCTCTTATTAAAGTAAAGGAAATTTTCATAAGGATCATATTTTCATAACATTTTTTCATATATAACTTAAATATCATATTTCACTAAATTTATAATATACTATATATATATATATATATACGTTATAATATATATAATATAGTATATTAGATATACATATATAATAAGACTATATATATATAATATATATATCTTCGCTAATATATATATTATATCTATATATAGATAATATTTATATATCTATATATTATTATATATATATTTATATATAAATTATACTATATATATATATATATATAATATATATATATATATATAGTATATATATTACCGTCAGTGGAAACCCATCGGGAAGGGTACCTGGATTTTCACAGTATTACTGCAG
>JABUQX010111110.1:27500-32500 GCA_015478945.1 Trachelipus rathkii
ATATATATATATATATATATATATATATATATATATATATATATATAAATATATATATACCTATTATATATATATATATATATATATATATATATATAATATATATATATATATATATATATATATATATATATATATATATATATATATATATATATATATATATATATATATATATATATATATATATATATATTATTTCTTTTTATTATATATATTTTATAATATAATAATAATAAGTAATATATAAATATATAACATAATATATATATATATATATATATATATATATATATATATATATATAATGCTGCTCATTATTCAATATTTTACTTGAAGATATTCTTCAAAATGAATCTTACCCAATTACTTAAATATGAAACTCCATGAAGAGCCTTGCATGACAGACGCTGTGTTATCGCAGGCGTGTAAGAGCGCCCATATCACTAACAAAAGTGGAGTTCGTGTTCAACTAGGTTCGTATGCAATACAGGCATTATCGATGTAACGATTTCAATATTGATTTCGATATCGATATTTGTCAGAAATATTCTTAGCATTTTCCAAATTCCACTAAATTAAATATATAAGCAAGATATTAGGTGGTTAAATTAGCCTTCTAAAATACCAATTTTTATTTATTTTTGTTTTTTTTGTTTTACTTTGTCAAATAAAAAATAAATAAATCCTTTCGAAGGTTCGGTCGGGTTTGTCTTTCACATTTTAATTATTTTAATAGATTAAAATTCAATGTTCGCCTTCGGCGTTTCCCTGAATTTCCTCTCCTCATCATTCTTTGTGTTTCTTAGCCTCAAACCTTATTAATATACACGTATGAAAACTTTTACAAACACAGTGTGAAGGAAAGTAATTAATTTGGTCTAATTAAGCCTATCCTGAGGGAAGACTATGTAAAGAAATATCTTTCCTTCAAAGTGTGCAAAATAATTTGACATTATTATAGATAGTTTTATATTTTTTACAGGAAGCGTTAATTCCTTAGCCATTTCGTGATTACTCTGTAATTACTTCGTGCTTCGGCCATCATAAAAGCTAAGAGCTAATTATGAAATGAAACTAACAACATTATCGCTCTTAGCCTTATAGAATAAGGTGTAAGGTTAAAAATTAAATGGCGGTGGAAAGGCGTTTGGAAGACTCATTAGATTCTTTATTTTAGGATACGATGCCGTGAGACATATAGTACATGATTTGCTCTTTATATTGCAATAAAAATATTTTTTATTGCATATATTAAAGGATAATATAGCGCTTTGCGTCTTATTTCAAATTGACGTGTTTTATAATTGCATATAAACATATTCTTAATTACCATAACAATTCTGCTATAGACCAGATATTTTCACGGTAGAAATATTTGTTATTAAGATTAATTATAATTGCATCCCACCAACATTACATTAAAATTTTTAATATCATGAAATACAAGAGAATATTCTTTTTAGATAAAACACAGGAAACGTCTACTTTGTTTTCAAGGCAGCAAAATTTTGGACTATTCTTTCTTCGACATTATTACTAATCAATTTTCTCTGCAATATTATGTTTCAAATCAAATGCTGTAACGTTTAGCTGAAATTTATTGAAGGTTATTTGATTTTCACAATTCATTGATTCATAATTTTATGATTACTTTCCATAATATCTGTTTTTGTTGGTTCCTCGAAAGGATAGCTATAAGACCTGCCGCACAGTATATATATATATATATATATATATATATATATATATATATATAGTATATTATATATATATTAATATATATATTATTTCAACATTGTCTTTGTAGATTTATGTATACACATAAGGTATATATATTATATATATATATAATATACTATTATATATATATATATGTTATATATATATATATATATATATATATAATATATATATATATAATTATATATATAATATATATATATTATATATAATAATATATATTATATATATATATATTATATATAATATATATATTATATATATATATATCTGATAAAATGGTTGAGTAAATAAATTATAAAATAAAATATTAAGTTATAAACATTTGGAAAAAAATTGAACTGTACAGTAATAAAGATTTTGCTAAAAATGTTATTTTATTTATTTATTTACTTATTTAACCATTTTTTTTTTTTTTACTTTTACTTTTTTTTTTTTTTTTTTTTTTTTTTTTTGCTGTTTTGTATTCGGGAAATATTTCAACCCCGTCGATCAGGATTTATCTACGGAATGGAGGCATAATTTTTTTCGTACTTTATTAATATGAGAAAAAAGACGCCGCACGGCACCACACTCGTGCTCAATATATATATATATATCTATATATAGTATTATATATATATATATATATATATAATATATATATATATATATATATATATATTATATATATATATATATATATATATATATATTATATATTATATATATTATAATATATCCGAATGCCACCACTCACGGCAGAGCCCGTTTGAAAAAGGAGGGGGAAAAAAAAAAATAAATAAATAAAAAAATAAAAAAAGGAAAGTAAACTCCACCCAGTCCCTAGCTTAACGCAATTCCCTCAGGTGGGTGCAGACGTGAGACTTAAAGAGAGGAAGATTGAATACTGCAGGAAAAATAGATGAAGGCGAGGAGTTCCACAAAACAGATGTGGCTGGAAAGAAATAGGCACCAAAACGAAGTGAACCCTTCGAGCCTCCAATATATATATATATTATATATATATATATATATATATATATATATATATATATATATATATATAATATATATATATATATATATATATATATAATATAATTATTTATAATATATATATATATAACTATATATATATATTATATATATATATATATATATATATATATATATATATATATATATTAGATATATATATAATATATATAATATATATATATATATATCTATATAATATATATATAATTATATATATATTATATATATATAATAATATATATAATATATTATATATATCTATATAATATTATATATATATATATATATGTGTGTGTGTGACAACATTGGAACAAACCATTAACGAAACATTATAAAATATTAAATAGTTTTTTTTACTCTCCTTGCTGGAAATAATCGTGAAGAAACTAATTTAGTTGTGGTTTTTCAATATTTTTAAAATATTTCATTTGGAAACTACAAAGTTTTTTTTGCATGTAGTTACTTAATGATACTGTTCTTTGCCTTGAATATATATATATATATATATATTATATATATATATATATATATATATATATATATATATATATATATATATATATATATATATAATAATATATATATAATATATATATATATATATATATATATATGAACCACAGTATCCAAACTAATTTTTTGGAGTGAATTTCAGTTTAATATTTCAAAATACTACTTCTTACGAAAAACAAAATAACGTTTTCAACGAATAATGCCTTCGAGAATAGAAACGTAGTAGAAATTATTGTTTCCATTTTATAACATTGATCTGACATACCTTCTACCGTATATTAACTAATTCTGAAAAACAAAAATATTATAAAGAGAAAAGGAATACTTAAATATTTGAAACACCTGTCATTCAGGTCAGGTAAATCTAAGAAGTATTAATAACAAAAACAAGAAGAAGCTTCGGAGAGGAGACAGGTTTTAGAAGCCTTTGAACGTGTTGCAATTTGCAAGGATGAGGGACGAAGAAGGTCCAACCGATCCACTAACTGCTATTCCCAACTTTCACTCATTTTTACAGAAAGAGCTAAATAAAAAAGGGGGAAAAATACAAAAAATATGTTAATATTTGAACCGAATTTAAAGCAAATTATATTTTGTAAATAAAACTTTCTCAACATTTTTACCCTTAAACCGATTGAGCTTTTCCTAATATATTATACTTGCATCACTGAACAAGCGTCTCTAGAAACATCACTGGGAGGAAGGGTAAGCTATTTAGCACTGAGCATGTTGACTCTATATGGGATTTTTATATTATATATTGCTAACCATTAGAGTTGGTTAGGTCCCTAGACAGTCTTTTTTTTCAATTAGAATATAAATAAACAATTTTATCACCTTATTTTTATCCTGATGGCAAGAGTAAATCTATCCTCACAACTACTGAATCAGTGGATTTTGTAATTTCATTTAACAAATATGGTTTAAGAGCTTCAATTGAAAATGCAACGATAGTCCAAACATTTATTTCCTGCTAGAGGGTTCTAATTTATTTTCGTGACTAAATTTGCATACAAGATCAAACTTTCCTTCACAACTAATATGCTTTGTATCTTTCATAGCATTTACTCCTCCATCTCATCGGTGTATCGTATATTATATTCAATTTTGGTTGTTAATGATTTACTTGCTTTGATGATAAGCCGTGAGAAACGCTAGATAGAAATCGCACTTATTTTGGGCAGATTGCAGATTGTGGAGTTTTGGAATAAATTCAATACGGATGCGGTGGAATCTCTAAAATTTTGTCATTTCACACAAACACACACACACACACACACACACACACATATTATATATATATATATATATAATATATATATATATATATATATATATTATATATATATATATTATATAATATATATATTATATATATATTATTATTATATATTATATTATTTAAATTTATTTATGAAAGAAGAAATTTTTTATATATATATAAATATATATATTATTATATATATATATACTATATATATATATATATATATATAATATATAATATATATATAATATATATATAATTATATATATATTATATATATTGTTTTGTAAGTGATTAAAAAGATCAAATATAAGAAGGTGATCATGAATTGTGCGAGGGATGACCTTTATTGCACTTAAGTTGAAGCTTGAGTCGTGATTGGATTTGGATTCTCTTTTCGCAATTAATTAATCCTTTAATAGTTTCTCCTTCGCTCAATTTGTAACCATTTATTAAA
>JABUQX010111111.1:0-2500 GCA_015478945.1 Trachelipus rathkii
CGAAACCCTTCTCTGCCACGTTTCTCATTCCTTCTCTATCAATTCTCTTGTCCCCCAGACCTAACCTACCATAGTCCCTAACAGCTATTCTAACATTGTATGTACTCTACTAGTAAAGTACCAAACAACTCTCCCATTTATTTTCTGAAATACTTTTATTTGACATGTTCAAATGCCGTTATCAAGGCAAAGCGCCTTACAGCTTGCACTGCTGGCAAATCCCCCTCCCACCGGACACGGGAGAGTGTTAGATGGGTTTCAACCTTTCATACCAGACACCACATACACGCACACACACTCATATATAGATATATATATATATTATATATTAATAAAAATATATATATATATATATATATATATATATATATATATATATATATAATATAATATATATTATATATATGACATCATAGAAAACTTTCTCCTCTAAATTTTCATGGGAAAAAGAGTAAAATTTGTTATTTTTCTTTTTTTCTTTGTTTTTTATCGAACAAAATGTCTAAAGCTCTCATAGCTGCCAGATGCGTCTTATTTTTTTTAAAACAATGCAAAGTGAAATAAAATATAAAAATAATTATAAATATAATTATAAAATTTTAGTTTACTTAGATTTAAACTTTAATATTTCTTTAATTATCTTCTTCGTATTACACCCGTTTGAAACGAATGAACTTTGCTTTATAACTATTGGCTGTTAAAAAGTACTTTAAAGGTGGAAAAATAGGCAAGAATTTTCATAAAAATTCTTTTCTGTGAAAGATCCTACTGAATAGTCATATATATTTATTTATTATAATATATATTATATATATATATATATATAATAGTATATAATATATATAGATAATATATATATTATAAAATATAATATATATAATATATATATATATTATATATATATATATATAATATATATTATATATATATTATTTATAATATAATATTATATATATAATATATATAGAATTATTTATATATATATATTTTTATATAATATATATATATATATATATATATATTATATATATATATTATATATATATATATATATATTATATATATATATAAAGGAACATATCATAATCTTCAAGTTATTTCTAACTTCTAGGACATTTCAAAATCGAGGGTAATTTTATTCAAAGTATAGAAAGATTTTAATTATTTGAAAGACCTGAGTTCTGATCAGAGAGAATTAGATTTCGAGGCCAAATTTGGAAAAAAATGTAGTTCCACTGAAAGATGAAAACTTACCTTAGAGTATATAACCTTCAAGACTAGCATCGGAAATCATTGCTCGAGGAGAACTTATCTAGAGTGTCTAGGAAACCAATAGTTCGAATCAAGATTCGGAAATTGCAAGTTCCTAAGTAGGTGTAAATCCGAAATCGTGATTAAATACATGATCGTTTATAGTGAAATCGATACAGAATGGAAACGAAAATCAAAGTAATCGGAATTGAAACCGAAATAGGAGAACCGATGTATCATTATATCGTCCCAAAGTCATGTATTTAAAATGAATTATTTTTCGAAGTGGATTTAAAGGTTTTGTCACTTTATGTATTTATATTATCTTTCATTTCATTCCAGGCAATTACCTCTGACAATGAAACCTCACAAGGTAAGGTTTAATAATATGTATTTTTTAAAATATTAAAAGGACCACAGCAAAAGTTCCCGTTTATTAAGAAATTATATATATATATTTATATAATATATATATATATTATATAATATATATATATAATATATATATATAATATATATATATATATATATATATAGTATATATATATATATTATATATTATTTTATAATATAATATATATATAATATATATATATATATATAATAATATATAATATATATATATATATATATATAATATATATATATATATAATATATATATAATATATAGATATATATATATATAATATATCATATACATATAAGATATATATATATATATATATATAATATATATAAATATATATATATATATATATATATATATATATAAATTAATATATATTATTATATAATATATAGGGACGTTGTAGTTGAGTTTGGGTGTCCACTACTACTTTCTTTGACCAGAATGCTAATGCATGGGCTCGAAAAAAGTTTCGGGATGATTGCCGTAAGCTACCTCCTATCTTGCTGCAGACAATGTTGGAATCGCTTTGGTACATGGAATGTCAATGGAATAAAATGTTGAGGAAGAATGGAAGATAGGGCATGATGTATATAGAAAGTGCAGATTTAATTTTTTCACTGTGACTGAAACAAGATGAAAGGAAAGATGAAAAATGAGTGGATGGTGTGAGTGTGTTTGTGTGGTGTGAAAAAGGATTAAGATTGAGAAGAAGAGTTGCTATTCTAGGAGTGACTTGTGTATAGAGCTTATGATAATTTTTTGTGTGAGAGTTCTAGAATCAAATGGTTAAATTATAAGTTTTGCGAAAAGGTTAAGGTATGTGTGTTGTGAATGTTGA
>JABUQX010111111.1:7500-26612 GCA_015478945.1 Trachelipus rathkii
CATAAAATAGGTAGGGCACCCTCCACTCTCTTCCATTCTTCATCAATCTAACTTCTTCCCTTGCCAGCCCCACCTCTATTTCTTTCATAACCCCATTCATAGAAAAATTAAATAACCAAAGAAGCATAACACATCGCGGCATAACTCCGCTATTAATATTAAACCAATCACTTTTAACCATTTATTCTTACACACTCTTCGCAATCGTCGTACATACTTTTTACTCCATTCAGAAGCCTACCACCGACACCATATATCACTAACACCTGGCAAAGAGCTTCCCTATTAATTCTATCATACGCCTGTTGCAAATCCATAAAACCTAAATGAAACTTATTCTTCCTTTCTTTCATTTTCTCCATCATTTGTTTCAATATAAAGATTTGATACACGCATCCTCTACCACTTCTAAAAGCCCCTTATTCTTCACCTATCAGTCCCTCAGTCCCTCAGTCCCTCAGTCCCTCAGTCCCTCGACACAGTCTTTCTACCAAAATATCAGCATATATCTTCCCTACAACACTCAATAAAGTAAATCCCCTATAATTCCTACAGTTACCTATATCCCCCTTACCCTTACATATGGGTATTATTACGATCTCCTTCAGTCCCTCGGAACTATACCCTCCATAAATTCTTTGTTACAAAACCTCCAAGTCCACTCAATCATGATCTCGCCTCCGTTCATAATCAGTCCAACTTTCATTTCAACTTTCTCACTCTACCAATTACCTCCTTCTTATTAATGGCCTATTCCCTTCTTCCTCTTCTTGCACCAACCAACCCACAAACATTCACTATTACCTCTTCATTACTGCTAATGTTATGTACCTTATAGAGGTGTTCTCTCCACACTCTCCTCACATCCATTTCCTCGGTTACGAAAGAACCATTCCCATTCATTATTCTTAGCAGATTCCTCTTATTCTCATTCTTAACCTTTCGCGTTTCCTTCCAAAAGGGCTTCTCTTCCCTTGTAAGTCCTCATTCATCCTCCTCCAAAAATGTTAACTTAACTGTTATTTTTTCTCCTATGTTTGCATCTTTTAGTGTTCTTTTTTTTCCTTATACAATTCCAAACATTTTTCTTTTGAGACCTCATCAATGGCTTTTAGTGCAATCATCCACGCTTCTTTTTAACTTTTAATCGCTTTCATCACATTTTCATTCTCTTGCTCAATGTTAACAATCTTACTTCCAACTTTAGCAAATCCACATACTTATTTTGCACTACTAAAATCTGCTTCCTTCATTTGCTTCCAGATTTGGTCAGTTTCAACTTGTTCACATTCAAGTGATTTATTTACAAGCGATCTTAAATACTAATCCTCATTACCTGTTTACATAACTTCTCACTCTTAATTCTAAACATTTCTTTCTTTTTCACCTTCCTCCCCGTCCAGATATCCAAACTTAATTTTACATAAAACAACATAATGATCTGATAATCTCAATCATAAGACCCTCACTGATTTAACGTCAAACACATACTTCAACATCTTCTTCACCAACACAATCTCAATCATACGTTTCACTTCAATACCATCTCTACCTACACCAACTACATATACTTATGAATACTGTTGTGTTTAAAGAAAGTATTACATACACACATACCTCTCTCTCCTCACAGAAATCAATTACCTTCCTACCATTCTCATTTTCTCCCGACACCCCTAAACCACCTGTTTTACCATCCTTTTTTTTGATCACCTATCCACCCATTTAGGTCACCCAACACAATCAATCTGAACCTCCTAATCAACCCATTTTAAACATGCTTCAGATTATCCCAGGCGCAGTTATCGAGGAAAAGGCGCGTACGGAGCCAACCAAAAGATAACCATCCCTTTTCTTTAAAACGTTAATTTCAAAGGCATAGATAGCTTTAAAGACTTATAAATATTCTTGAATATTACGTTGAATTTTAAAGTAAAAGAAAAAATATTGTGCCCAACATGGGTGCAAAAACATCTTTGTTGAGATAGTGACGCTTTAAAGTTTGTAAAAATTATTTTTAAGGTGATTAGTCTTAATTATTTAATTTAGACGTGCATTACGGAAGTGGAATCTTTGTGGGAGTAAATAATAAATTTCAATGCACTTAGATGGCTGACATGGTTAGGCCTTATAGCGCAGTGAAAAATATGGGAAATAAAAGAAAAAAAAATATTCAAATAACAATTTCTTGCCTTTGCATGAAACATAACGAAATGTGATGTAGGGATATTATTAATGTAATATTTAAAATATGTAGGAAGGTCAAATTCCATTAGTTTAAGGTAATTATTAACTACATTGAGTTGGTTTATGTTCTTTTGATTTTTGTTCGTGTGTGCATGTTTTATGCTTTTTTATTTTTAAAGTAAAATAAAAAAATATATAAAATAAAACATATTTATAGCAAAAAGTAAAACATTGAAAAAACTTTTAAAATAAAAATTTTAAAATAATAAATAAAGTTTAGGAAATAAATGTTTTAAATTTTAAAATAAAAATTGAAAAGTTATATTCTTAAATTTAAGCAATGATAAATTTAATAAAAATATAGTAAATGAAAATTAATAATTAATTAAAAGAAAAAATATAAAAGTTAAAAAAATAATAAATCTTTATATTAAATAAAAAATAAAAAATTTAATTAAAAAATAGAAATCAGTGATTAAAAGTTGTAAAATAAAAAATAAAAGGACCTTGAACAGTACGAGTAAATAGTTACCAAGAGGAATAACCGTTCACTAGCCGCAAAGAAAAAATGATCATTGGTCAAACCTAAAAGGTTGCTAAAATTGAGGCACCGGTTCCTCAAAAGACGAAAAATACAAGAGAAGTGCTTAAAACGGAGATTTTCAAACAGAATAAAAGTTGAGATGCCTGATCACCAAAAGAGGAATGGTTTAAGTGTCACGCCCATAAAATAATGAAGCGTTTGATCCACCCGTGCCCTCAAAGCGTGTTGAGATGAGAAGAGAAAGAGTTGCGATTCTGATGAGTGACTTGTGTTACAGAGGCATGGTGAACTTTGTTTGCGTGAGTAATAGCATACTAATGGCTAAATTTAATTCAAAAAGATTAAGGTATGTGTGGTTGTACCATTTGGTCCATCTGAGGGTGATGTTGAGGAAAGTAGGAATTTCTAATATAATATAGATGATGTTTTGAACAGGATGAATGATTTCTGCGAAAAGAGAAATATTTGGTAAGAAATACATTTTTGGAGCACAAGAGTATTCATTATTATACGAGAGTTGGTGTTGGTTGAAATGAAATCGAAGTGAGATGTAGATTGACTTTATGTTGGTGAAGAAGGAGATGGTCAAAATGTGTTGGTTGTTCAAACTGTGAGAGGTTTGGAGATGGGAATATCAGGTTATTTTGTTTTATATTAAATTAAGCTAGAGGGTACATAGATGGAGACGAAAGTAAAAAAAAAAGAATTACGAAGAATTAAGATTGATAAGTAAAGCGAACAGGGTTATAAGGAAAAGTTTATGAGAGTATTTGCAAATAAATTAGTTGAATGTAAACAAGGTAAAACTGAATGAATCTGGATGCAAACAGTTTTTTTAATAGCGCAAGAAAAGTACATGGGTATCCTAAAGTTGAAAAACAGAATGTACATAGTGATTGATGGAATGAAGAGAAGATGAATGAAAGAGACTAAAAGTAAAAATGGGCGTGGTTGAATGTGCTAAAAGCTAATGATGAGGTAACTGAAGAAAGGTGTATCGGGAGAATATGTGGAGGAAAAAAGAAAGACTAAAAGTGGTATACGCAAAAGGTGAAATGAGGTAAATGAACAGTTTGTAAGGAGTATAAATGAAAATTTAAATGGAAATATCAAATTGTTCTGGAAGAAGGTGCCAAATGTTGAGAAAGTGAGTAATGGAAATCTTCAGCAAATTATGAATAGGGATGGTACTTTCATGAATGATGAAATGGTTGTGGGGAGGGTGTGCATGGAACATTTCGAAAATCTGCATAATATTCATAGGCGAGACTCGAGTGCAAAATTTCCCTCGTTATTAAGTTATGGAATTAATAGCTATATATATATATATATATATATATATATATATATATAATATAATATATATATATATATATATATATATATATTATATATATAATATATATATAATTATAATATATATTATATAGAATATATGCGGTATACATTAAGGTAAAAATATTTTATATAAATTATATATAAAATATATATATATATATATATATATATATATATATATATATATATATATATATATATATATATATATATTATATATAAATAATATATATATTTATAATTATATATATATATATTATATATATATATATATATATATATATATATATATATATATATATATATATATATATATATATATATATATTAATTATTTTAAATAAAAAAAATATATATAATATATATAGTATTAATATATATATATAAGTTATAATATAATATATATAGTATATTATATATATTTATATATATATATATATATATATATATATATATATATATATATATATAATATATATATATATATATATTTATAAAAATAAAATATATATATACATATAGATATCTAATTTTATACTTCTTTGTCTTTAATTTTGCTACAAATTAAAGATATTACTTTTGAACACTTTATTAAGAGAAAACTATTCTAAAGGATAAAACTATGCTATTTATAATGTTAAATTATTATTTTCCCAAGTTAACTAAAGTAAAGTTATAAAATTATTGTATCCTTATGAACATACTTTTTTGTTACCTTCGCTTCTGTTATACCTACAATCAAAACCGAAAAATATAACGGGTTGTGCAAGGAGAGTAATGAGGAAGAAGAGGAAAGATAATATGTGTAATGATAAAATGCAAGAATCATGTAATTAATAATAAGATATTATTTAAATAACTGTATATATCTGATTATTGGAAAAGAAATCTATTAAAATATTATACAATAAAATTTGAAAAAGGAATTTCCAATTACTAAATTTTTACCTCCAATTTGTTCTTAACTTATAGGAAAATCAGTTGTCAAATACGAATTGCATGGTCGAAAAGTTTAAAGTTAGTTGAACAGATGAACTTGTATGTGAATTTGTTAATGTTTGTTATGGTGATGGCGTTACAGTCATATCGTGTTTGTTATGTTCTTAATTACTGTTTGCTAAAAAATGCTTATTATTGTTTAGATGATTTATATTATATAGGAAATATAAAAATATTAAGATTTAAGAACTTGTTAATACGTTGGTTACTTGGCTTTCGAGCCACCTTTATTTCCTACCATGGAAACATTAGAATTAATTCACAAATTATATATATATATATATATATATATATATATATATATATATATATATATATATATATATATATATATATATATATATATATATATATATATATATACCAGTATATATTATTATAGGGTAATATATATATATATATATATATATAATATATATATACCTTACTTTTTACCTTGTTACCCCTAGCCCCTCTGTCATGGGAGAGGCCACACAACGCTCAAGTACCCCACCGATATGTTCCATGTTTTTCTGTGTTGAGAGTTAGTTAGTTAAACAGTAGAGAAAGAAGTGGAATGTGTCCTACTGAACCTGGTTATAGTTTTGACAGATGTTTTTGGTGGTTTAGTTAAGGTTGAGTCTGTTTCTTGGTAGTGAGATGAATTCTAGTGCTCTTTCTTCTGGGTGTTTGTTTAAAATATCGTTTGTGGTGTGGGTTTTCTGTTGGTGTCGTGTGGATTTTTTGGTGTATGTTGTGTCTGCTTGGTGGAGGTAGAATGTAGTTCAGAATTTGTTTGTAATATAGAGCTGATGAGGAAGGAGGTTGCTTGACTCTGTGGTGGTTGGGTTAGAGAGTGCAATGTTGCATGAAATATATATATATATATATATATATTCACTATTATATATATATTATATAGTATAATATATATATATATAATTATATATATATAGTATATCATATATATATATAGTATAATTATATATATATATATAGTTCACTTTCTTCAAAGATTGTATAAGTGAAAAAAGTTTCAGCCATTCGTTATTTTTTCAAGAGAAATACACTTGAGAGAAAATATAAAAATACCAATGCAGCCGACACCGGTAGGAGTAATAAAAGGGATTCAGAAATGCTTTTTGTTTTTCCCAGTATACCACATCTGAAGATGTTAGTGTGAAGGAACCTGCGTCTAATCCCTTGGCGTCTTATTTTCATCAGAAGGTACCAGTGCTCACAACACATTAAGACCTTCATTACCCCATTCAAAACTCACGCAAACAGCCCCAATCACACATTTAGATGATCTTATAACAGGACCTCGTCAACCTAAACTATCAGTTTTCCCTCTCAATCTTTTCCAGTCTCAAAAGCGGGCCTACTCAAAAAAATATTACGAGAACTTCCGTTGGCTTGGGTACAGTGTTTAAAAGGATGCCATTTTTTATCTTTCGTTTCGGTTGTTTCCCATTGGAGAACAAGAGCAAAATTTTGCAAAACCTGGATTTAGGGACTGGAAAAACATAAAAAAATGTGAAAAACATCAGTGTTCCATCGCTCATTCAACAAGTTCATCTCAGTTGTTTGGGTGGAAATCTACTAAATGACAGGGAGACGTCGTTACACAATTGGTTACTGTCCTATCGAGGAAATAAAAAGAAGCAAGAATATTCCATATGAGAGCAGACATTGTGTTATGTCTTGGATGGCAAGCAATCCCTCTTAAGGGTCATTAGGAAAACAAAGGAAACTTTCACGAAATCTCTGACGTTATTGCCAATTATAACAGTAACTTAAGTTCCTTTTACAATCGTTACTTTAACAAGAACTAATTCAATTTTGAGTGAAATAATACATATCACCTTTGATCTCATGTGCAAAATTTTTTGGAATGAATAAAAAAGTGTGGAATAATCTCAATCATTTGTGACGAAGCGCGATGTTATAAGGGGGAGCTGATATCTATATGTTTTGGCTAAGTCAGTAGATTAGTTTGACTTTCAGCAACTGTTGCGAAGAACGATCAGCTGAGAAAATAGCTTCAATAATTACTCATTTTCTAGAGCAACTAAATTTGAATGTCCTGCTAGTTGGTCAGTCGTATGACTGAGCCAGTATGATGTCCGGAAAAGAAGGTGGCATTCTGAAAGAATTAACGATTTATATTCATAAGCAGTGTATTTTCACTGCATGGCACATAAAGTAAACCTGGGAATTGTCGATGTTTGTAATGATATGGAAAACCCAAGTATTTCTTTAATGTTTTGGAATCTCTCTACGAGCACTTCTCTACTCCGTCTTCTCACCAACTACTTCAAGATTTGCAGAAAAAATTGCAGATAAAGCCTCAAGAACTATTAGTGTTGTCCCAGACCAGATGGGCTTGTAAGTGTTGTCATGTGCAGCTGTAAAAGTCTGTTTTAAGGTAATCTTGGAGGTTCTTGCCAGAGGTACAGAATAACAAGGATATAGGAGCCATCCGAGCCAAATACTTATTTTCCAACATTTTTTAATTCGAATTTATAGTAAATTTGTTTATTTTTGAGGACATGTTATGTGTGCTTCACGTGCTGAGCCAGGATCTACAAGCGGAAGAGTTAACTATTGTGGGAGCGAGGGAGCTCGTTGTTGTAGTTATCAACACTTTAGAAAGTAAGCGAATTGAAGATAAGTTTTCTTCCATTTTTGACTCTGTTGCAAAATTCCTTGAGGATCATGAAATTGAAGTTAAGACTCCTCAAACATCTTCCAAAAGAAAAAGACAGCAAACCAATATATTTTAGGATTTCATACTAGGAAATCAGCATTTTCCAGAAACACACACACACACACACACACACACACACACACACACAATATATATATATATATATATTACTGATATATATATATATATAATAGTATATATATAGTATATATATATATTAATATAATATAAATATATATTATATATAGTATATATATATATATATATATATATATATATATAATATATATATAATATATATATATATTATAATATATATAGTATATCTATATATATATTTTATATATAGTATATATATAACTATATATACTATATATCTATATATATATATTTAATATTAGTTTATATATATATATATTATATATATATATAGTATATATTATATATATATTAGTATTATCTTATGTAAATATATATATAAATATATATAATATCTATATAATATATATATATATATATAAATATATATAATATGATATATATATATATATACTATATATATATTATATATATATAATATATATGATATATAATGTATATATATATAGTATATAGTTATATATATATATATATATAGGATGTAGTATATATATTTTTACAGTTTTCACCACCACTCACGGCAAGCCCTTATTCAAGGAGGGGTTTGGACAACCTCCAGATATTCATCAACTACGGTAATTACGCAGATGAAGCACAGACACCCGGCTTTTAAAGTGAGAGAGTTAAATTCAGCAGAACGACAGAAGATGGAAAGAGAATTCACAGAACATAGGTGGCAGGAAGAAGGAAGCACCGCAGCGAAGAAGCCTGGAGTTACCAATATAAACAATACAAAACTCATGCGCTGACACAGCACGCCCTTTGCTCCGAGGCACGAAAAGTGTGGAACGCGAGCAATAAGTTCCCTCGTTCACTCTCCGTTGCGATACCTATAGAAAAGAGATAAAGCACCAACACATCGCGCCGCAAAGTATGAGAGGTCCAGAGAACTGGAAAAGTGCAAGACAAGTTTTTATACCCTTTTGCCTTGACTCACCCTAGTCCAAGCCGGGTGAAAACCAGAGCCCCCAGATATGAGAGCAGTACTCCCATACAAGGGCGATATATAGTTTTGCCTTTCGCACTTGTCAATTGTTGTGGAATTTTCAAATCTTAGTTATTCTTTTCATACGATTTGCAAATTTTTAAATTTAGTGTGGAGTGACTTTCATGTAATATTTTTTCTTTTAGTCAATCTATTTATATTTTTGTTATAAAAATTATATTATTTTATTTCAATTGCAGTGCTTATGATTGGTAACGTTATATACCCGAAACGTTCCATTATAATAAATGTGGCCAAAATTATGCTTCATCTTCCTATTTCATCATAAATTGGTCGGTTCTAGGAACAAATCTATTGCAACAATTTTAACCAATCGTTACAATGAAGGTGTACTACATAACTTTAGAAAGCTTGAATCTCTCACGAAGAAGTTTGAGAAGGCGAAACTCGATATGCAATTCCTTTCGATATGTAAGGCATATAACTTTACTCCCCGCTTTATGAAATTCAGACTATACAGATATTTTCTTCAAAATGCGAATTTATATAGAACCTGGACCTCCAAATTACTCACTAATGAAATTAAGTTTAAGAAAAAATTTATACTAAAACTTGAAAATCAAATTGCTCAGTGTACCACATTACTTCAAAATGATTTGACCTTTATTGATTTTTATTGTGTTAAATGTTTCCTCGCCAAACTTACCAATCATTTTAAACTTTCTACCTTAAAAAGGCACCAAACAAAGTTAACTAATTTAGGCCTTCGAAGTAACCTGGAAATTGATGTAGACTCGATCATTACTAAACATAGCAATAAAGTCCTTTTCCCCTCAGAAAAAAGAGTTTTGGCTCTTGGTTTGGAATTTCGGCTACCGCTATTTAAACTTAATTTTCGTCGTTATTTTCTTACTTTCGAAAGATTGCTACATACTATTAAACAACTCCCAGATCATAACAATAGTTTCAATAATTGTCTCGATTCGTCCGCTTCTGGGCTAAGAAGGTTTTCTATGGCTTCAATAGTAGAAAGATTTTCACTCCGATTTTTTCGTTCCGTGATTTTAAGATCCTATTAAATTTAAAATCTGATGACTCCATTGTCATTTGCAAACCAGATAAAGGCCGTGGTATCGTATTGTTAAACAAAACCTCTTATGTTAATAAAATGTTACTCATTCTTGCAGACATCACTAAATTCCGCCTATTAACAATTGATCCTCTTAAACACATCGTTAAAATAGAAGACAAAATCAATAATGCCCTTAGGTCCCTTAAAAAATGCTCTATAAAGTTACCCGACAATCTCCATGCCTCAGGTTGCAGTCCCGGCATTTTGTACGGCCTCCCTAAAACTCACAAACCTGACCTTCCACTTCGACCCATTCTCTCAGCCATTAACACCCCTTCCTACAACTTGGCTAAATTTATTCTCCCTTACATAGAACCTATCACCTCTAACCAATACACCATTAAAGATTCCTTTGATTTTGTTAAATTCATTACATCCTGCTCTTTTCCGAACTGCCACATGACCAGTTTCGATATTCAATCTCTTTTCACCAACATTCCCGTCAGAGAAACTATCAACATTATTGCTGACAATCTCTTTAAGATCTGCCCTCTTATTGACAGTATCAATAAATCTCAATTCACCAAACTCCTTAACCTTGCAACTGAATACAAATTTTCCTGTTCAATAAAAACCTTTATTCCCAAATTGACGGCATGGCAATGGTTGTCACTATAGGGTCCTGCTTTAGCTAACGCATCTCTTTGTTTCACTGATAAATTTTGGTTACAGAACTGCCCCTTAATTCAAACCCCTTATTTATAGACGCTATGTTCGATGATTGTTTTGTTATTTTCCGGGATCCCCTTCATGCCCCCTTTATTCTTTAACTTATCCTTAACAACCAACATACTAACAACCTCTTTTACTGTAGATCACATGCAAAATAACTCTTTACCCTTTCTGACACCCTAATTACTCTCAACATTGGTTCCTTCTCCACCTCTTTACAGAAAACCTTCCTCTACTACATTTGGTCTTAATTTTTTTAGGTTTTAATCTCCTCCAAATACAAACTGTCTTCACTACAATGCAAATTTTCCGTCCTTTAACCTATGCTCCTCATGGTTTTCTTTCCACCTTGAAATACAATCCCTGTCCCATTTTGCCTTTTGCAATCTCTTTCCTGCACAACACTAATTAACAAACCTAGTACGACTTTCTTAATAACCATTTCCGCCCTAAATTTCAAGTTCCAACCGTCCCTAAACAACTTTATCAATCTAAAAATTTCGTTCTTCGGTCCTAGCCGCAAAACTTGTAAAAACTCTCAATCACACTCTATGCAATGCTTTTCCTTTTGCTCGCTTTAATTTTCGTTTACTATTAATACTAAGTATCTTTCAAATTTTTTCCGCCATAAAGATTCTCTTCCTCTAAATATGAGGTCCTCATAAGTATATTTGTATAAGTGTGCGGACTGCAACGTCCGGCTACGTGGGCCACACAGGCCTCCAACTTTACTGGATCTCAAAACACCGGGGAGTTTCTTATAGACTGGTTTACCTATCACAACCCCAGAAACTCCTCCATACGCAATCATGCCTTTCAAAGATTAATCACCCTATTGCACAAAAAAAATTTAGTTCCCTATCCTCTTACCAATGATCACTCGACAGAAAGATTCTTGAGTCTCTCTACGTTCTTGAATTAAAACCCGAATTAAATAAAGATTTATCTTCTATCCCCTTTTCACTCATTAATTTATATAATATTCCAACCAAGTAACTATTCGTTTTTTGTTTTCTCACTGTACAACAAATTTTCCGTAAACTTTTAGTTTTTGGCTTTCGCCTTCTTCATAAATGAAAACCTAATCAAGATCTTGGTATTTTTTTCCGTGTATTTGTTCTATTTTAAATTTAAATATGTGTTCATTCATTGTATTGCAGTTTTTATATTAGTGTCCTTTTATTTATATTTTTGTGTTTTAAAATTATATTATCTTATATCAATTGCCAGTGGCTGATGATGGGTTAAAATCACATATTGCATTAGATAATAAATGTTCCTAAAATTAATTTCATCTATCCTAATCCATCTATATATATATACTATATATATATAATATATATATATATATATAATATATATATATATCAGTATATATATATTATATATAGTATATATATATCCATCTATATATATATATATAGTATATTATATATATATATATGCCTGTCACCGATGTTTATAGATTCCCTCCAATCAGAACAGCCCCCACCAAATAAATGCCAGACAACTACTCACTATTTGAAATTCCATTTCCTTATACTAATAAGAAGAATCGGTTTTTATGATTTACGATGTACACCTGTACATCCGCAAGCCTAGAAAGGTGTTTCTGTTGCCAAAAGTTCGGGCACCCCCAGAAAATATTGTCTATCTTTTCAAACAGCTTGTTCGTGATATGGCGGTGATCATCTCACCTCCTGTAGTATTCCACTTTCGGTCTAAATTGAAGGGTACTCATCCTGCCTTTTCCGTCCGTTGATCTTCTTATAAATTAGAAAAACAGTTTCTGAAATATTGAACCCTCCTCAAACTTGACCTCCGGGAGACATTCAGGAGTGCCAAGGAAACGTTATCGTATGTACCTTCGAAGTCACTCAACCCACCTGGGTCTAAAGAAATGGTTGATCCTCAACATCAGCCTTTGTCATTCGATGCCCAGCAAACTCGTTTCAACCGTTCATCCTCAGAAACCTACCTGCGACATCTACCTTCTCCGATACAGGCACCGCCAGCGCCGAGAGTTAACTGTCCCCCTGCTTATCATACCATGAGCAACACATTTGACAAACGTAGCTCTCCAGAGCAAACTTCTCCAATCCAAGGAGAATGTTCTACTGAAATCCACTCTCGACCTCCTATACCACAAGCTCCACCTCCAGCCCAAATCCCTTCCCTTGAATGTATCCCTTCTGCTATGCTTGTTGGAGGCCTTTCTCGTAACACCAATGGTAAGAGCTTCTCTCTTAAAAGGACTGCCCCTATCTATTTCGGGTAACATTAGGGACGTTCAGAGGATAGTCTCCTCTTCCCATATCGACCCCCTTTAACTCTTCCGTTTAAAGCTTTCAACTTTTTTAAAAATTCTAATATCAAGCCAACAATAGGATTCTGGCCTTCTTCGTACAGCCACAGCCGTCTCCGGGAGGTGATGAGGGCTCCATTACGTATTGGCCATTCAACCCTCACAAACGGCCACAACTTGTCAAGGGACCCTCCTCTCGCTTATCAGTTTTATCCCTCTTCTGTTGGCCATCTGTTCATGGGTTGTACCTCCCTTATTTTTCTCCGCAATAAACATTTCTTTTTTTGCGTTCTTTACCGCTTGAGTCCGGAATGTCTCACATCTTCTCGGATTCGTTAACTTTTACTCCTACATCCATATTTGCTTATTTACGTTATCTAACTCTCCTATCAGAATTTAAACTGGCCTTTTTGGTTGACCATTCTTTAAGCTTTTCTCTAGGAGTTTCTCTCGGAACGGGCTCTTCGTTTTGGCAAGGCCGCACCTCTCTGTAAGCCGTAGGGACTTCTGTACAAGCTTACAGTATATATATATATATGATATATTAAATATATATATAATATATATATATATTATTAATACTTATATTATATATATAATATATATATATATATTCTTTCTTTTCTTCTTCACCTTCCCTTTGCCCCAAGATTGGGGTCAAGGTGCTGTAACAACATCGCAAAAGAAAAGGCAGTAGGTGAGAACATTGACAAACGTCGAAAAACGAAAGCCCAGCCTTAGCGCCCCCTCTGTACCATTTTAATTCGTGAGAGCTCGTCACAGACAGAAATCCACCTAGAGCATCAACCTGGGACCGGCGACGGACTCACTATGGATAAATCGCTCAATGTAAGAGGTTCATCCCCTGGCCCAGGCTGGGCCCAAAACCATGCCCCCATACAAACCCCGCCATTTCTCTCGCTACTCATGGCACGCTTTATTCTCGCCCTGCCATAACTCCATTCTCTCTCTTCAGACATTCGTTCACGCGACTCAATCCACTTTCTCTCGGTCTCCCAGCCGGTCGGTTCCACACACACTCCATTATACATCCGCTTACCAACCGACTTTCCATTCATTCCTTTCCACATGACCAACACCCATCTCAACATACTTTCATTTATTCCCTCTCATTTACCGCTTTCTTCACACCACAACCCACTCCTTCTAATACGTTCATCCCTCACTTTATTAATTCTTTTCACCCCTAACACGCCCCTAAGAATTGTCCATCTTGAACACATTGACTTTAAGATCTATACTTCTTTATTCCAGACCTAGTTCTCACTACCATAACCAATCAACACAGGTAACCCAACCATTCCCTCATGTAAGACTCTAGCGCCACTCAAGACTTAGTCCTTTACATTCCCCAACGATATTTAATTGCACAGCCACCTTCCTGCCAATTCACAACTTTCCTACTACCTCGTGCATGCATCCGTTCCTTCTCATCAACAATCATACCGCTAAATAATCTTAACACTCAGACATCTTGCTCCAGGCTGCTCATCATCTAAAATAACTTCACACTGAGGACTGATCTCACTCACAACCATAACCTTACTCTTTATACGTTTACTTTCAGAACCCCTCCTTTAAAAATACCAGCCTGCCCAAATCTCTCACAATCCTTCAAACTCTCTTCAAAATCGCCACACAAACCATCTCCGCTATACATAGGTAGGGCACTCCTCCACTTCCTCTCATTCTGTTAATCATTCTAAACACCATTTCCTGCCATGACTCAACCGTCGAATTCTTCGTCATAACCCCATCCATTAAACACATTGAATAACCAGAGACATAACACAACCCTGTCTCACTCCGCTATTAATTCCTAACCAATAACCGTTGACACATTTACTTCCTTACACACCACGGCTTCACTATGTCAATAGGACATACTTTGATTCCATCAGAAGCCTACACTAACACCATATATCAACTAATACCCTGCCATAAAGCTTCCCTTTAAACTCTATCATACGCCTGTTGTAAATCCATAAAACCTAAATATAATTTTATACTTCTTCTCCTCATTTTCTCAATCATTTGTTTTTTTTTTAAAGATTTGATCCACACTCTCTACCCACTCCTAAACGCACCTTGTTTCTCACCAATCTCCCTCAGTACCTCGACGCACTCTTTCGACCAAAATACCAGCATATACCTTCACTACAACACTCATTGATTTATTCCCCCTTATATATATATATATATATAATATATATATAATATATTATATATATATATTTATATTATATATAAATATAATATATATATAATATTTCAGTATATATATATATATATATAATATTAATTATATATATATATATATATATATATATATATATATATATATATATATATATATATATATATAATATATATTTTTTTTTACACAATATATATATTATAATATATACATATATGAGATATGTAGCTGTATATATATCGATATTTATAACTATATATTTTTAATAATGTTGCTTCACACCAAAGCTATAGTTGATAACCTCAAACGCGGTGTATCGGTTGATTTTAATAAGACTTCGTTGAAGGCGGTTGTTTCACTTCGTACTACAATCTAGCCTGGTAAAAGTTCTTAAAAAAGGATGAATATGAATAGTATCAAGGTTGGTGACACAGTAAAAACCTTTAGTGGTGATGAGGATGTCGAGGAATGGATTAAAAAATTTAAATTAGTTGGCAGCATTAATAAAGTCAAGGACGAAGAACGAATTATTCCTTTGTTTTTTGGAGAAAGGAGTTCCTACCGTTTATCTAAAATTAGATACTGAGTTGAAGAAGAATGTTGTAGTAATTAAACAAAGATTACGAGAAGCATTCGGAGAGGATTCGAATACGGCGTATGAGAAATTAATCACCAAAAAATTGAGAGGGTAACAAATGGATTTATATTTGACAGAGATCAAAAAATTGCCTAAAGCAGCTGATATAAATGGCAACAATTTGATAAAAAGAGCTTTTATAATAGGTTTTCCGGCCACAATTAACAAAGATCTACGAACAATAAGAAGTGTAAGAGAGGTGTCTATGGAAGAATTAGTTGCAAAAGGAATCATTAACTTTAATGGAAAGAAGTCAATGTAGCCTAATAAGCGACGTCGAATTAAAAAATAGTAATAGAGATGTGAATAAAGAGAGACAAATTTCTTTGTAAAAAATGATTGAAAGATGACATGTGATTGGACTAAGATTCTTTATCTGCCAAAACGAGGGACACAATGCGAGACGGTATTAACGAAGAAATAACTAAAATTTTGAAAGGGATCATAATAAAGAAATAAATTGTTGGTGGTGTAACAAAAGAGAACATAAGGAGTTTGAATGCGGTTTGACGGTGTGAAACAAGGAGGATGGAACTAATAGACAGCTGGAGGCAGTTTTCATCGAAATATTGAATCCAGCAGTTGAAAATTTGGCAGTCACAAGGGTTGAAATTTATGGAAAAAATTGTCGTGGGTTGGTTGATTCTGGATGTGATAAATCGATGATAAGTGAAAAGGTATGTAAAGGATATAACGGGTACAGCGTAGCGAAGAGGTTTAATGGAGACACAGTAAGAAGTCGGGGAAAAGACATTGTGAATTTAATGATCGAGGGTAAAAATATTCAAACGGAAATGAAAATTTTTGAAGATATGTTAGATCGATATGCAATTATTGGATTATTAGGACTTGGGGCGTTAGTTTGTCAAGAGAGAAGGTGTTATTTGGAGTAGAGAAGGGATGGGATTCAATGGTAAATGTTGCAAGGAATGTTGAAAATATCTAAGTATTGAAGATAAGTATTTTGTGGTAGATTCGATGGGGAGAAATAGACGATACGTTTGAAATGGAAAATAAAATAGGGTTATACAACAATAGAATGAATGGGGAAATAAAAAAGAAATTTGAGAAAAAAGTGAACAGATGGGTAAGAGATGGCATTCTAGTTCCCGTGCCTGATGAAAAATATATAGATGGAGTAATTCCGTAGAAAAGTAATTCCGTAGAAAAAAGGGTGCAAAGAAAATCGTAGATCTGAAAACAGCATATTTAAAGATTAGGGGGAAAAGGAATTATGGAAATTTCAGGTGGGTAGATTCAATGGTAAACGCTATTTTTTAATTAACAAGAATGGGATTGGTATGAATTTGGCACCAAGAATTATGAATAGAATTATTGAAGAAGTTTTGGGTTAGGATGAGAGCGTAAGAAGGGGGACAAGTAGTTATATTGACGACATAATTGTTGATGAAGATGTGGTTACGGCAGAGGTGATGGATAATTTGCTGAAATTCGTTTTTGGTATCAAAGCCACCAGAGGGTGTTATGTGAGGATAGGTTCTTGGGTTGAAGTTGGAAGCTAAAAATTCTGGAGATTTGGTTTTTAGAAGAGGGAAAGGTTTGAATAAAGAGTTGAAAGAAAATTTAACGAGAAGAGAAGTTTTTCGAATTTGTGGAGAGCTATTTGGACATTACCCGGTCGCGTGATGGTTGAGAGGGGCAACGAGTTAAATTAAAAGAAAACAGAGAATATGTCATGGGACGAAAAGGTAAACGTGGAGGTAAAAAATTTACTCATTGAAAAGTTTGAAAGGATATGGAAGGATGATCCGGTGAAGGGAAGATGGTGGGTTCGTGAGCAAAAAATTGGTATTGTGTGGTGCGACGCGAGTTACCTGTCTTTGGTGATAGTATTGGAAATTGGAGGATATACTGTCGGGGATGCTGCTTGGATAAGAAAGAAAAAAGATAAAGGACACATAAATGTAGCAGAATTGGAGGCCATTTTAAAAGAAATTAATTTGAGATTAAATGGGGATTAGATGCGAATGAGATAAGAACGGATTCTGCTTCGGTGGTTAATTGGATTCCTAAAACGTTTAGGAAAGAGTCGAGAATTAGGACGAAAGGCGGGGCGGTGATATTAATTAAAAGAAGGTTGGGGATACTGATATTGAAACAGATTATAGATGAAACTGGTTTCGAGATTAATGTGAAATTTGTGAAGTCTGAAGAGAATAAGGCAGGTATTTTAACAAAAGTAAAGAAAAGTTGGTTGGTTGGAAAAGGAAGAAATTTCGAAGAAGAAACAAATTTGTGTAGAATAACAATGGAAGAAATTAAGGAAGAGCATGAGAGGCATCATCAAGGGGTGGAAAAAAGTATTATATCCTGCATGGTTAGTGAACCTGGCATGAGGAGAAGGGATGTGAAGAGGTGCGTGAAGAGTTGTATGGATTGTCAGTCTATTGACCCTGCGCCTACGAAGCATGAGGAAGGAAGGTTAAGTTTGGAAAATAATTGGGAAAGAGTGGCGTTGGTTATAGCGCATTATGGAGGAAAGTCATATCTATCTATCCTTGATTGTGGATCGGGAAGATTTGGGATTTGGAAGGAATTGAGTAATGAAAGTGGAGGAGAGATTGTGAAGAAGTTTGAAGAATTAGTTTGTGAAAGAGAACCTATGAACGAATTGTTAATGGACAACAAAACAGTTTTAGGTTTGAAAAAATTGACGATTTTAGGTGAAAAATGATTTAGAACAGAAAGAAAATTTAGAGCAGCGTATAGAACAGAAGGAAACGGAATTGTGGAGAGGTTTTATAGAACGATAAAGATGATAGCGGAAAAAACAAAGGTTTCACCCGCTGAGGCAGTATTTTGGTATAACGTAGCACAAAAAGTAGGGCTGAAAGGAGAGTCAGTCTCAATACAAAAGTTTCTTTTCATACGAGTGGTGCAGACCAAATAAAAGGAGTTTGGGGAGGATATAACGGTGGAATGCGGTTTTCAAGTTGGAAAAGATGTTTGGATAAACCAGGTTTAAATAATGATTGTACGGTAATATGGAAGAAATGAAAAGTAATGAAGATAAATTAAAGCAACAATATAAATATAGATGGAATGGCTTGAATAAAAAAAAATAATTTTATAACTATTAGAACCTTAGACAGTAAGAAGCCACATGGGCCTATCGAGACTGCCCAATCATTCCAACAGAACCAATCACCAAACAACATGTTCATGCAAATCCACAAAGCACCGTAGAGCTTGTCAATAACTTACATAGTATACACAAATTCTACACCTATAAGAAAAAAAACTATATCTAAAGTATATGCTAACC
>JABUQX010111113.1:0-10000 GCA_015478945.1 Trachelipus rathkii
TGTTGCAATAAAAAATTAGGTGTTGCCTTATAAATTAGAAGTGTTGTCAACATAAAAAATTGATAGTAGTGGCCAATAAAAAATTAGGGTGCCTAAAAATTAGGAGGTGCTATATATATATATAATAAAATACCTAGATGGTGACCAAAAAATGACCGCATGGATAAGACACAAAGGGTTTGGTACGAAAAAAAGGTCATAGGCCTACAAAAGGTAAAAGGCCTCAAAAGTAGTTCAAAGGTCAGGTTAATAAATTTATATATATACTAATTAATTAGAAAAATAATATATATAATATATATATATTGTATATATATACTGGGTCTATATATATATATATATTATATTATATATAATATATAATATATAATATATATATATATATATATATATAATATATATTATAATATATAATATATATATAATTATTTAATTATTAACTCCTCTTCCTCTGCAAGAATTGGGGGGGTACAGGTGCCGGTAACATGCATTGGGAAAGAAAAAGTAGAGAGAATATGACGGGAAGTCGAAAAGAAAGCCCAGCCCTACCCGCCCCTTTTATATCCTTTTTAGTGAGAACATCGTCGCATCAGAAAAATCCACCACTAAGAGCTTGATGGGACTGTGCGACCGGACCCTCACTATGTATCTCGTCATGTGGGTCATGCCGGGCGACACCGCACCATGCCCCTCACAAAACCCTCGGCCATATCAGCGGACGACCATTATGCACCTTTATTACCTCGTACCTCAGCCAAACTGCACATTCCTGCTCCTCCAGGCATTCATTCCTTACTCGACTCATCCACTTATATAATATATGTGTCACGTCTCCCATAGCCTGTCGGGTTCCATATACACGATGCACCATAGCGATCTCATACTACTTATCATTAATCGCTTTAACCACAAATCATGTATATACTATTCATTTATCCTCTTACCTCAACATAGACCAAAACATCTACAGGTATACTCATATATTACTCGTCTTTCTGTATCTCCCTTAAACCCCACATACACAAGACATCCTCATATAATTATGATTCATTTCACTATCATTTTATCCTACTTTACTCACAGGTATACCTTATATAACACCCTGAGATTGAGTACCTAATATTATACTGTAACATCATTAGTTAACTTTTATTGATATCTATTAATATATTATAATATTGATATATATATATATAATATATTAATATATATATATATTTAAATATAATATATATATATAATATATTATATATATTTATATATATATATTAATAATATTATATATTATATATATAATATATATATATAGTATATATATTAATATATAATTATATTATATATATATATATATATATATTTAATATATATATATAATATAATATATATTATAATATATATAATATATACCACATATATTATATATATATATTTTTATTATATTTATTATATAATATATATTATTATATATAAATATTAATAATATATTATATATTATATATTATATATACATATATTACTTATTTTTTTGAGTGTTCAGTGTACAGGATGCCACCACGCGCTCACAATGAAAGAGATGCGCAACAAGGCTCTGAAAAATCAGCAACCATGTGAGGGCCCTGTCATATATATGTTTCAAAAGTCAAAGAAAGATTTGATTAGTGAAATGAAGATGCCCCTCAGTCAAAATTTAATTAATGAACTAAAGATAAAAATTTATCCTTGCATTATTAATAGGTACTAATATTACATAACAAATCAAAATGTTTATTAATAAGAATATTCACTTCTGAAGAATATCAAGAATAAGAGTTACTGCTGAAGTGATTCAGATAAGATATGTAATTAATCATTTTAGAAGGTGTTTTATGACCGTTAAGTAGTGGAAAATAATCTGTACTCACTGTAATAGCGAATAAGGGTCCAGATGGGAACAATCATGAAGATATGATGAACAGATGTGCGGGGTGTGGCGCGACGGCAAAATCTTTGCCAAATGGGAGGGAGGGTCTCGTGACATATATGTTGGACTTGGTGAGTGATATTAGTTGTGGCCCAATACCGGAGGCGTGCAAGTATCAGAAGCGCTCAGATGTCACGACGCTTTCGTCTGTTTGTAGGAAGAAACCACTCACCCAATAGTTCCGACTATGTTCTGAGTTTATTCCCCTCCACCGAGGTAATGTCGAGCGTCAGATCACTCTTGCAACAGAAGAAAAGCCACCTGTCGGATGTAGCATGATACGTAATATCATAGAGTCTGATGGAAGGTACTGCCATTGTCTAAATGGCCATCACGGGGAGGTAACGAATGGACCACACAAACTCCGAGAAGAGGAGGCGGCATTTTGGCCTCTCTGTCGCCGATTTCATGCCAGTTACCTCCACCTCTACATGAGAGGAGTCCAACATACATTAATACATTTGCTTTCATTACGGGAGTGAGCAGCCCGAAGAAATTGGTTGTACAAGCTGATACAGTTGCGTTTTTAGAATAAGGGTTTAAGCGGCCTTGCTTAGGCGCCTAAGCGAATCTGAATAAAGCGACATATGAGTGATCTTTGGTTAAGGATTTAGCGAATTCGAGAAAGGGAATCATTATAGCCGTTAACTCTGCTGTAAATTGAAGCATAAGGGGAAAGGGTATGGGAGAGGTTGCGGTCAGTGGTAAAGGAGAGCAATGAATGCGCCAATAAGTAACACTGTCCCTGTTTTTAGAGCCGTCAGGTAAACACTGGAGTAAATTTCATCGTGAACTGCGGAATGAGACAGAATATGATGCTTTTTAAACAGGGCACAGGATGTGCTACGATTGGAGAGAGAAGTCCAGCAGCAAGCAAATGGTAGGAGGGGGAAAGCTCAAGGAGGTACCGTCACTTACGTCAAAAGAGAATAGGCAAAGACCTTTTGAAAGGGATGTTGAGGAAAATTAATAGATTTATGAACCGATGTTTGTCAATGGCCAGTAATTAAGGATTTTGAAGGTAACCAGATTTCCTGCATAATCGGTGTCAGAGCAGAGCGGTATTTGGGTTTGAAAATGAAGATGACTTTTATGTTAACACATGATAGTAATTTTCTCTCGAAGAGAGAGAGTGGCATCATCATTGGATTCAACTTCAACGGCTCACACTGGAGGGAACGATATACGAAATAGCTCCAGTTAGATACGGATCAGAGCTTTCGTTTTTGGATGGGCATCTAACAGGTGTAGTAAGTGTTGTGGAGGCCTGACCAATTATACTAGAATTAAGCCATAAATCTCAGTTCGAACGGATTAGGGCTACTAAAAGATCGTAATTGAATTTGCGATATCGGCACCCAATAAATGATTTGAGGCGAGATGAACCGTAAGCAGGTCAAGGGCGCGATGACAAAGTTGTTTTTAGGTATGTTTAATATGCGGTGGCACATATGGTTTAGATGGTACATTTAGAGATTGAGACCCTTAGAAATTTAACCTGTAAATGTTACAGGAATCGGAGCGAACCCATATAAGGTTAGGTTCCGCTGGAAAAAGTTAGCAAGTTCTTCGATTCACTTTATTCTTGAGAAAGCACTGCTGAGTTTTGGTGGGAAGAAAAAATGGTTTAAGCCAATGGGACGTTACCCATTAGTGAAATATTCTCATCGCTAGTTGAGTTGCCGTATCTGAGAAAAGGCAGCTTGGAGCACCGGCTATATATATATAATCAATAACGCAAGTGTCATCACCATAGAGAGAAAATTGACCAGTTCGCTGGGATATAAGTTAACAATGTTGCATTAAAATCCGACGAGCAAATAGTATTCACACTTAGATACACTACCCTAGCGTGAGACCTTACATCCCAGAGTAAAAAGTGGCGTGTCAGAAATAGAAGAGCACCGAACTTGGATGAATCTGTTTGACAAAAGACATTTAATGAAAAGAGGAAGTTGTCCGCGAAAACCGAGCGAGAATGGAGTTTAAGGAGAATCCCATTTCTCCACGTTGTGTCGTAAACGTTTTTTCAAGGTCAAAGAAGACACCAAGAACACATCCCACCAGTTGAAAGGCTTCCCGGATGTTCCATGGTCTAGTGTTAACAAGGGGTCCGCGGTCGAACGATTTTGCGAAAGAAAATATGGAAGGTTTGAAAAGCTTGCGACTCTCCCAGAAGCAGGGATATAAGCGGGCCCTGAAACCATCTTTCTCCAGTTAATTTACAGGTATGGCGGTCAATGGGGGGGCGAAATTGGCCTTTGGTTTACTCCCGCCAGTTCCGGATCTTTTCCAGGTTTGGGGATAGGAATTACAAAAGCTGTAGTCCAAATAGATGGAAAAGATGATTCGATCCAGGAATTCTTGTCATATAGATCCAGCAAAAATGCTGCTGATGCCGAGGGATGTATATGACGAAGCATGATATACGAAATCATGCCTGGACCAAGAACATCGTCTTTGTTACTCGCCAGTGCAGTTTGATACTCTGCAAGTGTAAAAAGAGGGTTGTAGGTATGATCTTCCCTTTCGCTTTGAAAAGTCTGGCAGTGCAGTGTTAGTTCTCAATTGTTTGACAGGCTTCAGGATAGCCGGGAAAGAACTCGAGGGGCTAGCGAAAACTTATAAACCTAATGCATCTGCAAACAGCAGCAGGAGCGGAGATCGTGCAGTTATATCAGGCCCATAACGGAGGAACTGTGGGTGAGTTGTTGTTGGAGCGAAGAGATATTTTCTGTGTAGCTTTTCCACACTAAAGGAAGGGAGTTGTGGAGTTAACAGTCGATATGTAAGTTCGAAAAAATTGTTTACGTGTTTGTCGATTAATTCGCCGATATCTTGCCGCAGCTGCTTTAAAAATGATCATGTTTGGGGTAAGTACGGGCCTTTTGTATTTGCCTGTAAGTTTCTTCTTCTTCGCGGCTTAGCTTTGTGCGCATCTTGGACACAATGGTGTTGCGACGTTTTGCCTGCCGGAAGATTGCGGATGCCAAGCCTCCGCTTGCCGAGATTGAGCCGACTTGTTGGAAAACAGCGAAAAGGCATCATCTACAGTCGAAAACCGGTTTTTGAAGGGAGAAAGTGGGATAACTGTGGCCTTATAAAAAGGAGCCCACTCCGCTCGGTTCGTAAGCCAGCTGGAGTTAGTTTTACCATGGGCTAGGAAATAAGCTCATTTAACAGCTATTGGGTAATGGTCAACTGCGTATAAATAATCAAAGCGTGACCAGGTAAAGCGATCATAAGGGAATGGGAACAAAAAGAAATATCAATACAAGAAGAAGTGTGTGTATCTAGCGTTCTAAGTAGGGAGGTCTGTGTTAAGGTGCAATCCCAGGGAAAAGGGAGGTTAAAGATCTAACAAGGATTATTGGACTTAGATAAAGTGACATAGTCGTCCCCAAAGGGGTGGCGGAGGTTGAAGTCTCCTAGTATATAACCGGAGAAGGAGTTGTTTTAAAAAGATCAGCTAGTCGACCTTAGTAAAATTCACTACTCGAGGCCAAGTAGATTGAGGCAGTATTAGTACGGTCGGTAGACAAATTGAATTCCGTGCTGCATATTGCATGAAGTTAGCTTGAAGAGGAACTTGGAGAAATGGGGACAAAAATTATGTAATGAGTATTCCTGAACTCCCCTATCATTGTCACCTCTTTCTATAGAGATTAGAGGCGATTTATATTCCGACGGTTGAAAGAAGTCACGATGACATAGTCGAAGTTCTTGCAAACATATGCACTTTGGTGTGCATATGTTTATTAGTTGAACAAGTTCTTCAAAATTAGAATAGTAGCCACGACAATTCCATTGAAGGAAGGTGGCCATGCTGTATTGTTGTAAATGTTATGATGATGATCTTTTTGAGACTATTGTCTCTATGTGACTAGGGGTAGTATTGGAGGTAGATTCAGATGGAGAGGAAAGGTTGAGACGTGGATCTCGACGAGGAGGAGCAACAAATCCTGGTGGTAAAAAATAGTCATACACCAGAGATTTGTGTTTTGCGACATCGTTTTTGGAAAGGGGTTTTCAGTTTTATCTGGTGGGGGGATTTCGCCATGAATGCGAGATAAGTTGAGTTCAACCAAGTCCAACTTATTATGTGGGTTTGATTGGTCAATAGAAGAGCAACCAAAATGCTCGTGTTTATTAATGGGAGTGGAATAAGTATCTTCCAAGTAAGCAGATTCAGAAATGTGTAAGGGATGTGGAGTTGCTTCCATGGAACTGGGGAAGGAAGATGTTACCGGAAAGGTGTCATCTTTTTGAGAAGGAGTTGGGGTCGCGATAAAGGGTTCCAATATGGGATTCGTTGGATTGACAAGGTCCGATACTGGAGACTTTGCTAGTAATTCGTCGTGGGAGTGATTTTGGGAGATTGGACGATTTAAGTTAGGAATGGGGACCTCTGGGTCTCCCTTCATGCCTCCAATAGAACCAGAGCGCTTAGAGCGCTTGCGGCGTTTGCGTTGGACAGTCTTCCATTCGCCTTTCTCGGAAGCGCAGGAAGTATTAGAAAGAGAGTGGTTCATCACATCAAGTTCCATTTGGGAGCTGTTTTCCATTTCATCTGTTAAGATATAGAATCCCTTGGGGAGCGCTGAGATGGGAAATTCAGAAGAAGAATTATAGGAAGACTCGGAAGAGCTAGAATTATCCTGCAAACTATTAGAGGGTTCATTGGTAGGCTGTCCGATAGCTGCGATTGCTTGGGTACAATCTATTAAAGTAGTTGCTTTTGTCCCTTGAGTGGACTTATGGCGAGGTCTCTTCTGAGTTACATTTGTTACGTCTGGGGTTAGTGTGTTTTTGTTTAAAAATTCGGACGCTCTGTATTTTAACGAATAATCTTTAGCTTGGCGATTATTCTTTTCTTTGCGTTTGGGGACATCTTTTTCAGGAATTTGAGTAACGGTGGGAGGCGAATCAAGGGACAAAGAGACAGTCCTCTTACATAAGTTTGGAGAACTCATTGGGTAGGCATGGGACAGTGTGTCTTGAAAAGAAGTGTTTTCCAAGATTTGTGTTGGATGAACCAGCTCAGTTTCATTGCTGGTTTGTTGAAGGTTAGTACTCGGGATAGGGTTGTTAATGGCTTTTTGGACAAGAGATTGAGTCAAGGGCTGCTTTTGTTCAATTTGAGGAGTCGGTGGCGTGGGCAATACAGGCAGATAGGATACAGTAGCTGCCTGAGTTTCGCTGGGATTTTGGGGAGGAGTTCTGCTGGGATGAGTTTGTGTGGGTGGATTAGCACGCTGAGGAGTGGGGGCAGCAGTGATTGTGGCGTAGGATCGCTTTGGTCTTGTAGGATATTTTTCATCAAGCTGGCGTATGGCATCTCTCCTGCTCATTTTGTGTATGGTACATAATTCCAAAACCTCCTGTTCAAACAGGTAAGATGGGCATTTGAAAGAAGAAGCACTGTGGGGTCCTCCACAGTTTCTACAGTTAGGGGTATTTTCACAGGGAGTGTGAAATAATTCTCCGCAGACTGGGCATATTTCATCCGGTCCCCTACAGTATTTTCGGGGATGACCAAACCGTTGACATTTAAAGCAACGTCTGGGTCGAGGGACAAACGTGCGAACACTGTGGCTTGTAAACCCTATTTTTACCTTTGTAGGTGGATAAGGGGTATTAAAGGTCAGCAGTAAACGAGGATTTGGTTTGTCAGGAGTGTCCCGACGAGGGGGAAATCTATAAACGTTTGTAACGGAAAATCTTTTCTGTTGGAGATTTCCCATGATGACAGCTGTATCTTCGTCTTTCTGTTCATAACAGTAAATAGTGCCTTTAGATGTGTTTCTTTATTTCATCGGGAGTAGAAATAAGAAAAATATTGCGAGAGACTTTTAAGGATACAAGAATAGAACTTTGGATTTCAGTAGCAGCTTGTAGCGCGAATGGACCATTTTCTCATTCATGTGCTGGAGGGTCTTCCAACGTCTAAAACTTTTTCCAAGTGCATTCTGAAAAAATTGGTTCTGTGCTCAGTAAGAGCTTTGGAGGTAGTGGATCGCAGTATGTGATACATCGGGAATGATGTATCTGCTGACATTCCTGGAGGGGGTGCAGCATATGGAGTGAACGAATGAGAACGACTGTGACGAGGGGCACCTTTGCGGGATTGCCCCGATCGTTTGAGCACCTGGGGTGCAGAGGGCGTGCCAGGCGACTGATCGCCGGAGACAGGCAGAGGCCTTCCAGGTGAAGTGGGGGGAGACACGGCATCAGTGTTCGAAGTGCAATTCAAAAGAGTAAGTCCATTTATCGGTCCAGGTTCGGGAATCTTTAAATCCATCAGGTTCCGAGGCTTCGTAAGGTTATCCATGTGTATATTATATTAAAGGGGTCCCCCCTCATGGGTGTCGAGCCCTATGAGGTTTGTGCCCGGAGGACCGCGCTAAGCGGCGGGGAGTCTCTTATTATAGATGTTCCAGAGGGGTCAGGGAAAAAGACCCAAACCTGGTGCTGGGTCGTGTGCACCGAATCACGAACAAGTGATGCGGCTCACACCCCTTCAGCACAGATGACGCCAGATGCCCCCTCCGTAAGGAAGGGTGTCATTGGCGTTCATCTACCTCTCTGGAGGGGGAAAATCGCTTCTTCGCTCTAGGACGCTGAAGGGCGGGCGGTATATCCCGCCCAACAGCGTCCCAGAGAGCCCTCCAACCGCTATCAAGGTGAGCGACCGACTGGGGTGTATATATATATATATATATATATATATATATATATATATATATATATACATTTCCTTATATTAATATATATATATATAGAAAGTAATAAAAAAATATATATAAATATATATACTATATATATTAATATATATATATATCTATATATATTATATATATATATATATATATATTATATATATATATATATATATATAGTATTATATATATATATATATAAAATATATAATATATATATATATATATAATATATTATATATAATATATATATATATATATATTATATATATATATATATATAATATATATATATATTATATATAACTATATATATATATATATATATATATATATATGACCCCGACAAGGAAGGGAAAATGAGAAGAAAAAAATCCACAAAACGTACCACTTCGCAGATGCGAGCATAAGCCCGCATCTGCGCTCCACCTCGACGAGGTGGGTACATTAAATGGGATATATATATATATATATATATATATATATATATATATAATATATATATTATTATATATATAATATATATATATTATATATATATATATATATATATTAACCTGCTTTGTTGCAGTCTCGTCTTTTATGACTTTGGTGTTTCGAAGTTTTGGTGCAACATTCTTCTTTACTAAAAGTTTTCTGTATTTCCTATAGCAGTCTTTCTAGTTTAACCTTTGATAGCTTTACATTTTCTCGCCACTGGGTAATGAAGTAGTTTCTTTAAATTCATAGGAGATAAATTAACAATTTCTTCTGATACTAGCAGCGAATCTCTACCATTTGAGGCCAATAAATTGAAAAATGCTTAGAGAGATTATATAATAACCTTAATTACTACAAAGAGCTGATCTCGTATTAATCATTCTCAATATTAACAAAAAAAAAAAAAACAAATAAATTTTTTTTAGTTATTTTACTTTTTAAAATTAAGTTTGTATGCACTACTTCATAGTAAAGGCCATATTGAAGGGCAATGTGTATATATTATATTACCTAGGTTTGGCCTTGTTGCTTTTGCCAACCCTAATTTTTGGCCACTCCCCATTTTTGGCATCATGCCCGCCTTCGAAGAAGCCCCCCGCTGCGGCGATCCCTAGCAACCGTCGTACATGTCTCGCCCCTAGTTTTGCCCCCTTTGACCCCCCTTTAGGGGCGTAGCCCCCTTTTTGATGTTTTTTGACCTTGATATTTCTGACTTTGATATCCTGTCAAGGTCTGAAATTGACCTTTCATGAAGGTTCGTAAGGGTTAAGTTGAACTCATGCAGGTACCTGACGCTGTACGCTTGGGGTAGGTAACTGTCCCTAAACATGAGGCTGATGTA
>JABUQX010111113.1:20000-25000 GCA_015478945.1 Trachelipus rathkii
ATATATATATATATATATATATATATATATATATAGTTATTATATATATATATATATATATATATATATATATATATATATACTATTATATATACTATATTATAAAACCCGGTTAAAAATTACCTAGTGTTGCCCCTGACCCGATGTTGGCGGGAGCCCGTCGGAGGTTAGTATATAGTATATATATATTATATATATAATAGATATAATATATATACTATATAATATATATAAATATATATATACATATATATATATATATATTATATAATTATATATAGTATATATATATATATATATATAATACTCGGTCAGGGCATCCGGTTAAAATTTACCCAGTGTTGCCCCTACCCGAGTGTTGGCGGGAGGCCCGTCGGAGGTTAGGTTTCCAAGAAACATGCCTTCGCTCCTCTTGGGAAGCTTAAGCTTTCAGAGTAAAATCATGGGTTTCCTTTTAGCCAATCGTGTCTCGAGGATAACACTCTGGGTACCATCTCAAGGAAAGGTTCAAACCCACTATAGAACCATTTGAAAATACAAAAATTGTTGCGTTTAGCACAAACATCTTGTTATATAATAGTGAGTAAGTAAATATAATAAATATATATAATATATATATAATATATATTATATATATAATAATATATATAATATATATATAGATATATATATATTATATATATATTAATTAAATATATATATATATATATTATATATATTATAAAAGTGTTTGAAATTATATGTGTTTATGCTCTGTATGTGATAAGGAGAGGCCTACTCGTGTGTAAGGGAGTCGTGGATATAGCGCAAGAAAGACGAAGGGGCGAACCATTGGCACGAATGTCATAGATTTGCCCTTCACTCCAAATACCCAATAAGGAGTTAATCTCACTCGCTTCGATCTCTCTCTCTCTCTCTCTCTCTCTCTCTCTCTCTCAATATTAATATATATATATTATATATATATATATATATATTTTATATATATAATATATATATATAAGATAAAAATTACATATATATAGATATATATATATAGTATATAAATATATATATTCATTATCATTATCATTATCATTATCATTATCATTATCATTATCATTCTTTCCTCAGTATTGGGGTTGAGGTGCGCAACATACACCGGAAACAGAAAAGTAGTAGGAGAACATGACGCAAGTCGAAAGGTAAGCTCCCCCCCTACCATCCTCCCCAATACCGTTAAGTGATATTCGTCGCCAGTCAAGAAAATTCTACCCTAGTGCTTCAACAAGATGCGAAGGAATCTGACTGTGATATCTCGTGAATGTCCACAACCATACCCCTCATAAAACCCTTCCCTTCACTCCAATTATGCACCTTTCTTTTCGCCTCTGACACACTCACATTCCTTTTCATCAGACATTCCTTTATTGATTCGATTCACTTTTTCTTCGGTCTCCAAGCAAGTCGATTTCTAGCATACTCATCACTGTACATCCGCTTAACCAACCGACTATCATCCGTACTTTCCATATTTTCAAACCATCTTAATACGCTCTCATTTATTTTCACATTTACGTCCTTCACACCACACAAATCCCTAACAAATTCATTCCTCTTTATATCAATTGTTCTCACACCTTAACACACCCTTAATATTGTCTATCTGAACAGCAGATTGAATCTTAGATCTATAACTCTTATTCCAAACCATAGTTTCACTTCTATACATTAACACAGGTAACACTATACCCTCATGTAAAACCCCAGTGCACACAAGACAGTCCCTTTGTATTCATCAAAGATCTAAATGCATCGGTCACCTTCCTACCATTCACAACTTACCTACTTCACTATGCATCATCCGTTCCCTTTTCATCCAGCAAATATTCTAAATATTTAAACTCAGATACTTGTTCCACTTGCTCACCATCCAGCATGACTTCACACAGCGGACTCTCCTCACTCACTGCCATAATCTTACTCTTATCTACATTAACTTTCATACCCCTTCTTTTACACACCCTGCCAAACCCCTCTAGGGAACCCCTTTTATAGGGAAAATTCTCATGTACGCAATCTCCGCTATTCGATTTGGGAACGAATAGTCGCATTTTTTAATGGATTGAAAAATAGCATCATGTTATAGCGATGAGTCACACTTTTTGTTTCAATATTACATAATATTTTATATTTATTATGTAATATTTTTATTCATTTGAGGAATTTTTGCAAAAAAATAAGAGAATTTTATCGTAGCATTATGATATTTGTAAAGGATAGATCGTTTCTCTAATGTTAACTCGTGTATATATATAATATATATATATATATATATATATATATATATATTAGTATATATATATATAATATATATATATATATATATATATATATATATATATATATATATATATATTCTAATGTCCATCTCCTTAGTGTTAATCTCGAATCTGTTGAAAATCACCTTTCTACTTCTAATATTTTCTTTCTGTCTGAAACCCAGCTAGTCAGGAATTCCTTTTCAAGTAACGTAAATATCTCTAGCTATAACTTATTTTACAAATTTCAGTCTGAATGGTGGTGTCTGCGCCTATTTAAACAAACATTCCTGTAACACGTCTTGAGAATCTTGAATCTCCTAATTTCAATGTTTTATGGCTTAAAATCTGTCTTCCTACTACTACCATCTTGTATTTCTTCAGCCGTTCCCCAAATGGAACTGATTTCCATGTCCTTTTTGAATATCTTACAGTCACGAAACTTTCACATCTTCTCATCTAAATGCTGATGTCTCCTGTTTAGATTAGATTTCAAAGTACACCACACTGATTGGTTGTGCTCCTCTCATACTGATACAGGTGGAAAGGAGGCTAAAACATTTATTATTATTATAAATCTACAACAGTTGCTTAAGGAACCTAATTCCAGATTGGCCTAACCAGTTTTTAAACATGCTTGACTTATGCTTCACCACTACTCCTTGTTATAATTACATAATTTTCTTTTCCTGAACACAATCTTTTAGCTCTTAAGTATAACACTTTCTCCCCCAGCAGCTCCACCCTGCCCTAAACGAACTTTCTGGCACTTTAATCGGGTTAATTGGGGGCATTGCGTTGCTTCTTTGCTAACTACTGTTGAATTGAATCTTGTTTTGGCTTGAAGGACGCCTCGGTATCTGCTGAAAAGGTAGGGGCCGTGATTACCAAAGGGATGAGCAGGTTCATTCCATCTTAAACTAAATCATTTTTTCCCCAAATCCATGGTTCGATTGTGCATGTTCTCGTGTTATTCAGCAGCTAGATGGTACTTATCAAGAATGGAAAAACTCTCGCTCTTTTATCACTCCTACTAATTTTCATTCTGCCCGGAATGGTTGCAGGGATATTATTCGACAGGTTAAGCATGATTTCACAATAAAGAAGTGCGCTGACCTTCTTGGTTCTCCTACTTATGAAAATTTCTGGCTTCTGAATAAAATTCTTTAATAACTTCTTTAAACCTGCCTTTACTTCTCTTAGTCTTCTCCTTCTGACAAGACTAATCTTTTTGGCCTCATTTTTACATATAATTCCACCCTGGACGCTTCCCTCACCAATCCTCCTATTCCTTCACTCAGGTGTCCATGTCTCTACCTGTCATTCATTACTCTTGATCGATGGCATGACATGCTGAGTTCTATGACCAGGAAGGTTAGGGGGCTTGGATAGCATTCTTTTCCGTGTTTTAAGGGAGTGTGCTTCTAAGTTGGTGCCTGTCCTCTTCAACTCTACTCTCTCTGCCGTAATACTAATATTTTTCCTCAGTGCTAGAAGAACGCATATGTTCAACTGATCCATCCCGAAAAAAGGTAGGCGCTCTGATCCTTCTAACTATCGCCCTATAGTTCTCACTTGTATTCTGTCTAAAATTTGAAACTCCTTAACTTTCATTTTCTGGATCATCTGAAATCTCATTCCCTCTTTTTTATCATCAGTAGGGCTTCTGACGCTCGAGGTCAACTGGTGACATGCTTTCACACCTTACTGAACTATAGTCTTCTGCCCTTATGGACTATTGGGAATATGCGGTTGGCATATTGAAAGCTTTTGACTGGGTATGGCACGCATTACTACTCCCTAAGCTCTCTTCTTTTGGGTTTTCTCCTCTTGGCTTACTCCTGTCTAGTTTGCTTTTAGATTTTTCATATCGTATCTTGCTGATGGAGCTACATCTTCCTTCTATTCTGTTAACTCCATTCTTACTTTCATCAACGATTTTCTTAGCTATGCCGATGACTCAACTCTTCATTCTTCTACTCATTTCGAATCTGCTCCCTCTTTTGTATCTAGAGTTGCCTCTCGTCTTCAGCTTTCCGATTCAATTCTTTTCGATCTGGAAGATTTTTTGTCGGTGGGGTCACCGCAATCTTGTGAAATTCAACTCTTTGAAAACTCAACATCTTCCCATCGAAAACACTTTTCAATCTTCCTATCTCTTTCGACGGCTCTAACGTTTCACTTTTGAAGAACATATACATCTTGGATTGAATATAAACAACAAATTGTCTCGGAAACCTCATTTCACAACTGTTGCTAAGGTGGCCTCAAAGAAGCTGTGTATTCTGTTCATTTTGCGGTATTTTTTTTTCTTCTGCTCAGCAGTTCCAGTTATACAATGGTCTTAGCCGTCCTTGTATGGAGTACTGTTCTCACATTCGGGGAGGTTCCGGTTCAACCCTTCTTTTGGACAGGGTCATATCTAAGGCTAAGAAACTAATATACTGTCCCCTACATTGACGCATTATCTCTTTTTCTATAGGTATTATAACAGCATGTGCTCGAGGTAGTTGACATCTTGTATTCCTTCACCATTGCGTCGCCCTCGTAATACAAGAGGTTCCTTGGTTTCACATGAAGTTTGTGTGAGCATTAAAAACTCAAGACTCGTTCATTGTAGTGCCTCCTTTCCAGCCACATCTATTTGTGGAATTCCTTGCAATCTGTTTTTTCATGGTACATCAATCTTCCTCTCTTTAA
>JABUQX010111113.1:30000-37984 GCA_015478945.1 Trachelipus rathkii
TCCATTCACCCTTTTATGCACCTTTCTTCTCGCCTCTGTCAAACTTTCATTCCTCTCCTTCAGATATTCCTTTACTAACTCAACCCACTTTTTTATCGATCTCCCAGCCGGTCCATTCTCAGCACACTCATCATTAAACTCCGCTTAACCAACCGACTATCATCCATCCTTTTCATATTACTAAACCATCTCAATCTACTCTCGTTTATTCTCTCATTTACGCATTCCTTCAAACCATACATTTTCCTAATGCGTTCATTTCTCATTTTATCAATTCTTCTCACACCTAGCAAGCCTCTAAGATTGTCCATCTTGACCCATTGTACCTTAGATCTATACCTCTTATTCCCGACTATAGTTTAACCACTATACATTAACACAGGTAACAACATACCCTCATGCAAAACCCTTGCGCACTCAAGACTTAGTCCCTTTACATCCGCCAAGAATTTAATTGCACTAGCCACCTTCCTACCATTCACAACTTTCCTACTGCACTCAGCATCGTCCGTTCATTTTTCATCCAACTTATTACCTAAATATTTAAACTCGGACACTTGTTCCAGTTGCTTACCATCTAATATAACTTTAGACCGTGGACTCCCCTAACTCACAACCATAACCTTACTCTTATCTACATTTACTTTCAAGCGCCTTCTTTTACACACCCTGCCAAACCCCTCTACCAATCCTCTCAACTCTCTCTTCAGATTTCTCACATAAACTCAAATCATCCGCATATAATACTACTCTCCACTCTCTTCCATTCTCTATCATTCTAACACCTTCCCCTGCCACCCCTACCTCTAATTCTTTCATAACTTAATCCATATACAAATTGAATAAGCAAGGAGACATAACACATCCCTACCTCTCTCAGCAATTAATATTAAACCAATCACTTTCGACTCCATTTATTCTTACACACGCTTCACTATCGTCCATACATACTTTGTTCCATTCAGAGCCACACCAACAACCATATATCACTAACACCTGCCCATAGAGCTTCCTATAACCCTATCATACGCCTGTGCAAATCCATTAAAACCTAAATACAATTTATTCTTCTCCTCTCTCATTTTCTCAATCATTTGTTTCAATGTAAAAATTTGATTCACACATCCCCTACCACTTCTTAATGCACCTTGTTCTTCACCAATCAGTCCCTCAGTCACTCGACGTACTCTTTCAACCAAAATGCCAGCATATATATTCATTTACAACACAATAAACTCAAATTCCCCCATAGTTCCTTACAAATCCCCTTATAACCATCTACCCTTATATAGGGTACTATTACTGCTCTCCTGCAATCTCTCGGAACTATACCCTCCATGAACGCTTTGTTACACAGCTTCCAAATCCAGCACTCACCATCTCGCCTCCCATTAACTTGAAAATTTCGCCAGGTAATACCATCTATGCCTGCAGATTTCCATTCTTCCAATTTTTCCACTCTACCCATTACCTCTTACTAATACCTCATCTCCAAAATATCTATTCTTCTTGCACCTATCAAACTCCACACACTTGCACTATCACATCTTTATTACTGCCAATTTATGCAGGATTTTCGAAGTTTCCCTTCACAACTCTTTCTCACAATCCATTTCCATAATTACGAAAGCACCATTCCCTATTTACTATATGCACCATATATTATATATATATATATAATACTATATATATATATATATATATATATATATTATTATTATATAATATAATATATATATAATATATATAAATATAGATTTTTTTAGTTTTTAATCACCTTTTGTCGATGTCTTTTATACACAAAGAAAGTCACTTTGAAGGCTCCTACGTCAGTCACTATATAGACTTGAGTTGGCAATATATATATATGAGTTGCCGATATATATGATATATATATATATATAATAATATATATATATAATATATATAATATAATATATATATATAGATATATATATTATATAATTATATATATATATATATATATATATATATAATATATATATATATATATATATAGATATATATTATAATATATATATATATATATATATATATATATATATATATATATATATATATATATTGTTGTACATTATATATATATATATATATATATTATATAATATATAAATTATATATATATAAATATAATATATTATATATATAATATATATATTACTTATTATATTTTATATATATATTGTTGTACATTTGTCAACAAAGTTTAAACACTATATATATATAAATATATGATATATTATATATATATATATACTATGATATATATATATATATATACTATAACATAATATATATATATATATATTATAGTAAGTATATTATATATAGTAAAATATATATATAAATATTATATATATATATAATATTATATATATTATATATATATATATATAAATTTATATATAATATATATAATATATAATATATATATATATATATATATATAAATATATATATATATATATATATAATATATTACATATATATATATATATATATATCATACTATTATATAATATTTAAACTTTGTTGAAAAGTACACAATCAATTTTTGTCCTTTAAATTAATTTTTTATGTAATATGAGTTTCTATACATTTGTTAGTTGTAAGCAGAATAATTAAGAATGTCCGTATTTCTGTAAAAATGAATTTTAATTTTCAAAATATTTGAGTAATTCGATACTATATATACATCATAATAATATAAATATAAAATATATATATAAAATATATATATATATATTAATATACCTTAATATATATATATATATTTTTTATATATATATAATATATTATATATTCAATATATATATATAATATATATATTATATGCCAAACTTTTCTACCTTAGCCTTTCTTGTTCTGCAACGTGAATCCATTAGGTTAGGTTGCATTGCTATGCAACGTGAATCCGTCTAGGTTAGGTCCGACTGTACGCCCTTTTAAGTTTAGGTTATGATAAGTGGTTAGTAGACACAAATATTACTATATATATATATATATATATATATATTATATATATATATATAGTATATACTATATATGTGAGTATATGTTTATTTGTATATATATTGTCTACATAATATATATATATATATATATATTTTTTTAAATTAAATATTTAAATTAAATATATTAATATTAATTTTAATATAAATATATTTTTACAAATATATATAAATATTAATATATATTATAATAATTAAATTAATTAAATTGTATTTTTTAAATAAAAATAAATATTTTGAAACTTATTTATTAAAATTATTTTAAAAAAATTAATATTTTTAATAGCAAAAAATAAAAATATTGTTTATATATATATAATATATAATATTTATATATGTAGTAGTATAGTAGAAGTATTAATGATTATAGCGTAATGACAATTAAACATATAATATATATACTATATATATATATATTATATATATATATACTATATATATATATAGTATATATATATATATATATATACGCTATCCATACGTTGATTGAAGTTGAAGTTTATATGTCCTAATTTTTTAAAAACGAAATAATTTTAAATTATTTGACGTAATATTCAAATACTATATATATATAATATATATATAGATATATATTATTACATATATATATATAATATAATATATATAATATATATATATATAATATATTATACTATATAACTATATACCTCTACTATAATCGCACAGTGATTCAAGCGAGAGCCCCCTAAAAGAAGTTATTTACCCTTTTAAGGGGCTCGAGCCGATGGGACGGAGGGCGACCGTTTCATTACCCCGGAGGGGATGTCGGAGAACCCCCGCGACACCAAAAGACCAAAGAGCGGGTTCCGTGCCATCCCCGGAGGAGAATATCCACCCCGTATCCACCTTAAGCCGAGATATCTCTCTCTATATCTCTATCTCTCTGGACTTACCCGTGGTATTCGTTATGATAATCCCCCAAAAACCAATAAATCCAACAATTGAGTTATTGTTGCGGACATTTATTCGCCAAACATCTATTTCGACTCTAAAAAATTCTCAATAACCATTTTGAACATATTTTACTTAACTAAATAATATATTATAATATATATAATATATTATAACATAATATATACTATAGCTCAAACTAATATATATATATATTATATATATATAATAATATATAAATATATACAGTATATATATAAATATATATATATATATATTCTGTCAAGTACGTCAATATGTCTGTTGCCTCCAACAGATCGCCTTGAGTCGCGTGTGACTTAGGCACGTGACCTCGGGAAGCGACTTGGTTTGGTGACACAGACATACGCACAAAAGGTGATTTGAAACGACAAATTTTCCATAAGTATCAGCAAATATGTATAATAATATATATATATATTAATATATATTAATATTATATACTATATTATAGAATATATATATATAATACTTATATATATAATAACAATTATATAAAATATATATATATATACTATATATAATATTATATATTATATATATATATATAAATATTACATATATATATATATAATATATATATATAACTATATTATATATATATATTATATTTTATATATATATAAAGATTATATATATTAGAGTTCATTTTCGATATTTGTTGGGCTCGATTAAATCGAAAATCAATACTTTGTTATATCGATACATATACACTAATACATTTATATATATAATATATATATTATATATAACTATATATATTATGATTATATATATTATATATATACTATATATATATATTAAACTATATATATATATAATATATTATAGTATTATATATATATATATATATATATATATAATATAATAGTATATATATATAGTTATAGATATATATATAATTAATATACTATAATATACTATTATAATATATAAAATAATAAGATATAATATATATATAATTATTATATATTATATAGTTATATATATATTATATAATATATAATATATATTAGATTACATATATATATAAGATAACTAATAACACAAATGTTCCAACCATGGTCTTTATATTTATAGAGTACGAATACATTGTTGCCAAATAAATGTCCCAAAAGTACTCATTTTGGATTTATTGTTTTTTGGGGTATCATCACTATAACTATGTTAGATCCCCGATGTCAGGAGTTCGGTCTCTCTAGGTCCGTCGTGAGATGTTACTACGGGGACTAATCCCCCCTCGGGGATGGTCTCCGAACCCCCGCTCTTTGGTCTTAGTGTCGCCGGGGTTCCTCCGACCATCCCTCCGTATAAACCCCCCCTCCGTCCCCATCTCTCGAGGTCCTAAAGGGTAAATACTCCATTTTAGGGGGCTCTTTGACTCACTGTGCCGTAAATAGTAACCCTAAACTTTACTGATCTATCTATATGCCGTAAACTAGCCCTACTTTTACTGATAGACGATAGTAGCTCCGAAAGATAAATAATTATATATATAATATATATATATAAATATAATATATATATATATATATATCATATATATTATATATAATATATATATATATATACATATATATAAAATATATATTATATCACGAAAAGTAAACCAACTACAACATTTTGACTAAAATCAACTACATGATCCTTGCTACTGTTGCATCTTGTACACAAATAAGAACAATGCAAAGTCACTCTTTGTATATATACTATTGCAAACAATAGTGTTGGGAGAAAACTTTATACCTTTACTACAACTATGGCCAGTAAAATTTAATTTTCTCCAACTTTACTATTGAACATTCTATATGATTTCTAACATCTCTCTTCTTCAAAAATTAGTGAAAATTCTAAAAAAAACTAAGAAACTCCAATCGCTTTGCATATATCAAACAAATTCACTTACATTCATTTCAAACTTACGCCGACAACCTCCATCTTAACACAAATAACATGCATATAAAACTTGAACTGAGACCTATCCGATTTTGTATTTTACCATATTATTCCAATAATCGATTTTACAACTAACTCCATTTAAAATCTACAATATCAAATATCGTTAATTCCCATAAAAATATCGTGACAGTTTTTTTTTTAGCGTCCTAAGCTAATATTAACTTATATATATACTATATATAAGTACTATATATATATATATATATAATAATTAATATAAATAATATATTATATATATATATATATATATATATATACTAATATACTAATATATATATATATATATATATACATATAATAATATATATTAATATATATTACTATATTATATATAAATAGATCTATATACTACTAATATATAAATAATATATAGCTATATATAGAGAATATGAGAGAGAGAGAGAGGAAATGGTAAAATTTTTTTTTTTCAAATTATCTGATTCACTTATTGAGTGAGCGAAAATTTTCGTACTCGTGAATTTCCATAAATATTCGTTCGTACAGCAGTATTAGACTGGCGTCTACCCTATATATTATTATAAAAATATGAAAAATCTATTTGTACTTGCCCTAGCTTAGAATTTTACTCTTAAGAACTGAGTAGGAAGGAAAATTTCCAAATAATTTAATATTAAATTGCCAATACTATAAAAATAGTTGTTTTCTTTAAATTATTTTATAAATCAGTTTCTTTTTCACTTTCAAATTAAAAAACTAAATTCTTGTTAACTTCAACCTCATTTAAATTAGTTTATTAAAAAGACTCAAATATATTGGGGAGCTACCTACCCTACTTACCCTATGTATACTTACGCCCTGATATTATATATATATATATATATATATATATATAAATATATATATTATTATATATAATATAATATATATATATATATATAATATATATTATAATATAATATATATATATACTATAGAACAAAAGTTACTTTAACGCCCACACGGAACGGAGATCGTTAAACCGCTTATATATACTAATAATATCACGAGTTAAGTTATACTTACTACTATAGCTTATATGTATATAGAATATATTAGTATCATTGATAATTATACGCTAGGTATATAAATATAAAATACACATTATATATAATACTATATTATATGAGAGAGTATACACTATGATCTAATATAATATATAACTATATATAGGTCTAGTAGCGTATATTATATATAGTGAGAGCATACTACATATAATTATATATATATATATACATATATATATAATATTATACTATATATATTTAGGTTATATTAAACCATTAATATCTGTAAAATACCTAAACAACCTGCTCATATGTTAAGAACGCAATAAATCTGTTACACAATCATCATTTGCCGTAAATTAAAAAAAAAACCATCCCGTACATCCCTAAAACTTGTTATATTTTTTTTATTCTTATTGTTATTTTTATTCTTTTAAATTTTAATTTGTACTTGTATTTCAATTAACTCTATCAACCTTCATTCACCACTCACCTATCTTTCCAAACGACATGAAAAATATGTCTGTCATCAGGTTGTCTATATTCTTTGTACTAGCTAATCATTTAATAATATCTACTGTCGCGCAACTCGGCGTCCTAACGTCTGTGTCCAAGTCACAGATCTCAGACGCCTCCACACTATAGCTGAACTTCCTTCCGTACTTCTTTTATCGCGCCATGTGCCGCTTTCACAGTTGTCGCCCTCCACAACTTGCTATTAGGTGTTCCCACTAACTTCTTCATTTAGCCCATCCAGTGATACTCTACGTACAAGATATCTTCTGGGCCCTCGCTTGTATCTACTATCACAATCCTTTTCTACATGTCTCAATTACCACCCGCAAGACTTACCAACTCTTGTCAACTAACTCCATCCACGCCTCCTCATACACCGATAACTAAATCGTGGCATACAACTTTTTTCACCTCCTCACTTCTACTCCTATCTCCCTTTGTCACTCTCTCATCAGTCGCATACACTGCGCATACTCGCACGCCTCATAACATTATCTACTCTACCATCTCTGTTTTTTTTTT
>JABUQX010111114.1:2500-10000 GCA_015478945.1 Trachelipus rathkii
AAGCAACGATGAAAAGGGACGGTGAAAATTCGTGAGTAGCGACCACGTGGGTGCGGGTGTGAAATATTTGGTATAAGTCTTTAAAAACAGCGTGTTTTCGTAAAATATAATACTTGCCTTGAACTCTCGTTGTTTCAAGTTAAAATAATAATAATTACAACGTATAAAACGTATGAAAGTACACCTTAGCTATTGGCCTTTCTACTTAGCGGTTCTTTGCGCGTGGTTCTTTGCTACGAATGCGACGGACTCCGCGGAATTTGTTCAAAAAAAAAAAAAAAAAAAACGCGACGATGGCGAAGACGATGAATTTGCGATTCCTGACGAAAACGACGATTGAAAATTATGACGTGTTAACAAGGCCTTTATAAAACAAAAATGGCCGCAACGAAAAAACAACAAGGTTGACACCATTAAAAAAAGGCCCATGAAAGAACATGAATAAAATAAACTACACAAACTTAAAATAACTAACTAACGTATCAAAAAAGAAAAATAAAAAAAAATAAAAAAATAAAAAAAAAAAAAAAAAATAAAATAAATAAAATCTAAAAATTAGGGTTCTCAAAAATGGACCGTAGAATACAAAAGGTCAAATATTCAAAAAAGGGGGTTCTCAAAAATTAGGGGGGGCAAAATAGGGGGGTGACACGTACGCCGGTTGCTCCACATCCGGCTGGCACACACCTTCTTCGAAGGGTGCCAAAAATTACGGTGCCAAAAAAGCCTCAGGTAGGTTCCTGGCTGGGCAGCTCTGCGGCGGCACATCGTCGAAATCCCTCCCATACTACTTAGATATATTTAAATAGTCATATAAATATATATATATATTATATATATATATATATATATATATAATATATATAAAAACTCTATATATATATATATATATATATATATATATATATATATATATATATATGTGTTTTACACAGAACTGATTAACATATATATATATATATATATATATATATATATATATATATATATATATATATATATATATATATATATATATATATATATATATATATATACATATATATAATATATATAGCTAATCAGCAGTAGCAGGGAATTTGGGGGAGTGGAGGCTTTCATGAATTCTACTATAAAGTCTTGGACGATAGACCTTTTTATGGGTGGACAGGGTGGTCAAAATATTTCAGAAGGGAGGCAGAATGATTTAGGTGAGGACCTTAAATTAGCAATGGACTGCTGGAAGTGAACTAACACCAGCACTCCTCTCCCCAAGGACATCTTTCCCTTTCAGCATAGGCAGAATTTGTTGAACTTGTTCATAAAATATAATACACCTCTCCCTAGTTCTGCGGCTATAGAGCGAATATTTAGTATTGGTGGGGATATTTTGAGGGCAAAGAGGTCAGCCTTAACTGCTTTTAATTTTGAGCACCTAATCTTTTTGAAAGGTAATATGGATCTCTTGTCCTTTGAAGACGACATTGAGGAGGAAGTGGAAAATCTTCAGATTTTGTAAATATTCATTCAATTTTTCATATAATATTATAAATAAATTTTTTGTAAGGATATATACTATTTAGTATTTAATATTAAAATCTTTTGAGAAGTGAGACGTTATTAGCGGCGGACGTGCGGACGTGCGGACTTGCGATAGCGGAGGTTTGATGGTCTGAATAAGTGCGGAGGAAGCGGACTACGTTTTCTCGAGGTGCGGAGGTGTGCTAGCGGACTACCCCTAAATGAGCGGGGTGCCCACCTCTGATATATATATATATATATATATATATATATATATATATATATACTTCATCTATATATCTGTATATAAGCTATATATATATACACTATATATATATATATATATATATATATATATATACCCTACCTGTGTACAATTATGGGGGGGGGAGAGAGAAGAATGTCCTTTGAAGGAAGAAATTTTATGCGAATTGGCGGCAAATTACCCATACCATGTGAATGTTAGTGGCTCGCCGATACAATTGAGGAGTAGAAGCATAGCTCCACATCTTTTTGAGAGAGCAAGGGAGGAAATCAATAAATTATTGGACGCGGGGGTCATTTCGCGGGGGAGAAGCAATTGGGGTTTTCCAACTAGCTTTCTGCCAAAGTCGGACGGAAGAGTTCGTTTAGTCGTTGATCTGAGATTATTAAACCAGAGATCAACCTCCGACAATTTTACTCTGCCCAAGATTAAAGATATCATATTGCAATTGCAAAATTGCAAGTTATTGACAAGGCTAGAGACGTTCGGCAAGCTTACTATAACGTGCCAATAAGCGAGGAAACAAAGAAATATTTCACTATTACTTGTCCTTTTGGTAACTACAGTTTTAACTATTTAATACAAGGACATAAGTGTTCTTCTAGTGCCTTTCAGCGCTTCATGTCAATCTTGCTTGGAGATTTAAGGAATGTTTTTGTTTATTTAGATGACATTTTAATTGCCAGTTCGACTCTTGAAGAACATGTTGCAATGTTGGAGAAAGTTTTAGAGAGATTAAAGTATATGAAAATTTATATGAACCCAAAAAAATGTGTACTTGCAGTCGGAGAAACAGATTTCTTAGGTTTCAACATTAGCGAGAAGGGCGTTAGGCCTAGCAAGGAAAAGATCAATGCAGTGGTGAATGCTGCAAAACCTACAACTATCAAACAGCTTAGGGCTTTTCTCGGTCTATATAACTTCTGCCGAATAAACATAGTCGGAGCGGCCCAATTGTTGCAACCCCTAACGAAAATGTTGAAAGGAAAACCCGCCTCCAATAAAAGGATTTCTTGGGGAGTGGAAGCAGACCGGGCATTTCAAGAAGCTAAAGCGGCAATGGTGAGTGCCACCCTGTTGTCATTCCCTGATGAAAAAACTGAGTTACTATTATACACGAAGGTGAGTGAGTTCACAATAGCTAGCGCACTGATGGGAGAAGAAAATGATCAGACGAAGATTTTCGCTCTTCACAGTGCCATATTAACTGAGGTGGAGGTGGCACTACCACAGTTAGTTAAGGAATTATTATGCGTCAATAACAGTTTACAAAAATACGCTTATTTAATTGCAAATAGGAAAGTCAGTATTTGTACCAGCAACAGTGGGCTAATCACGGCTTATACGAAAAAGAGTGCTGAAAAAGTTCATAATATTCGGGAAATAAATTTATTAAACACCATTGCAAATTTTGACATTGAGTTTAAATTGGTCTCTAAGGCTAAAAATAAATTGGCGATAATTTTGACAGAATTGGCTAACGAAAGAGATAAGATTATAGAGGCTGGGGATTTGCAATTGCAACTAGCTTGTATAGAAGATGGGGAGTGGGCGTGGCCAAAACAAAATACCATGGAAACGGAATTACAACTGGAGGAGGAGTTTAGTGAATGGAATTCTCTGAATTCCTTTGTGGAAGGGTTAAGCCCTTTAAATCGTACGTTAAAGGAACGAAACTTACTGGAGTATTATAATAATAATAATAATAATAATAATAATAATAATAATAATAATAAAAGCGATAATAGTAGTAGTAGTAGTAGTAGTAGTAGTAGTAGTAGTAGTAGTAGTAGTAGTAGTAGTAGTAGTAAAATAATAATAATAATAATAATAATAAAAGCGATAATAGTAGTAGTAGTAATAGTAGTAGTAGTAGTAAAAATAATAATAATAATAATGGTAAAAGCGATAGTGGTAGTAGTATTAGTAGTAGTAGTAATAATAATAGTAGTGGAAATGATAATAGTAGCGAAGCTGGTAATGGTAATGACCTTGAGGATTTTGTAATAAATACTATAACTTACAGTAAAAAAGGGTTAAGTGGGATGATGAAGAAAATGCAGGATGGTGTAGATTTCAGGGAAATAGCTATCGAGCAAGAAACTGATAGTTATATAAGAGACCTGATAAGGGGAATGAAAACTAGTGGATTGAAGGCCTGTTACAAAGAGTTCATCCATCAGGGCAAGGAGCTGCCTTTGGCGGTTGATATCTCTACAGGCACAGCTAGGATATTAGTACCGGAAAATCTGGTGGATGATGTCATAGAGAAAATACATAATACAAATCACTTGGGAATTAAACGGACGTTGACCATTATGAAAGCGGATTTTGCCTTCAGATTTATGCATAGTAGAGTAAAGAAATTTATACAGAGTTGTGATGTCTGTCAGAAAAATAAGAGCGTTAGAAGGATATCTCCAGAATTCGGCAGATTTAAGGAAGTCTCGGAGAAGTTTGACACCCTCCATGTGGACTTATGTAAGTTTCCGTATAGTATGGGGTTCAATTATCTGCTTGTTTTTATTGATAGATTTAGTAAGTATCCCTTCGCCTACCCTCTTAGGCAGGCGACAGTCGACTCGGTGTTGAATGTGTTAGTGAGCGAAATTTTTCCGTTTTGTGGCTCAATAAAAAGACTCATCTCAGATCGAGGAAGCCAATTCACTGCCAAATTATTTAATGACGTATGTAACCTACTCGGCATAGATAAAATTTTCACAACGGCTAGCTCACCAAACGTGAATGGCCTAGTGGAAAATTTGAACCAAGCTCTCATAGTGACGCTAAGGTGTATGATTAATGATGGGGAAAATGAAGGGTTAAAATGGCCTGAAATTTTGCCTTGGGCACTGTACTGTTTGAGAATTAGTCCTCTAAATGACCAAGGGGTTACTCCCAGTGTGCTTATGTTCGGCCAGAATCTATCAGTGCCAGGAAGCTTGTTACAGAAGGAGGCACTCAGTGCCACGGTCAGTCAAAGTGCTTATTTGAAGAAATTAGTGGCCTTAATGCGTAGGCCTTTGGCACCACATGTTGTATATAAAAATAATATATTTGTCCCGAAAGATCTCCACAAGGCAAGGGCCGTGTTGGTGAAATCAACATTACAATGTAGGAAAATTGTCAGAGAGATACTCCAGGACCTTTGGGGTGCTACCGGATAAAAAAAGAATAACGTTTTGAAGCATGGGAAAGAAGGCGTGGAAAATTTAAAGAAGATAAATTTTGTTTACTAAACCGACAAGGGACGCTGAACCAAAGAAAAATAAAAAAAAAAAAAAAAAAAAAAAAAAAAAAAAAAAAAAAAAAAAAAAAAAAAAAAAAAAAAAAAAAAAAAAAAAAAAAAAAAAAAAAAAAAAAAAAAAAAAGGGGAGGGGGGAGGGGGGGGGGAGGAAAGTGAAGAAGGTAAACACTAAAAAAATTGATACTTATCCAAAAAAAAAAAAAAATCGTCTTCTTTCATCAATCTAATGCTATGGCCCAAGCGCATGCTGCCAAACACTAATAGTAGTAAATAAATTCCCGCATGTTCTTTACAAAATGTCACAGGAAGGGTTGTAATAGATGAGTTGGAATAGTCAAACCCCCCGAGGTGGGGATTAAGAAGGTCCTTTATGTATTATGCAACAATGGTTTTACCTTCAAAATATTTGTTAGGGGTTGCAAAAAAAAAAAAAAAAAAAAAAAAAAAAAACGGCATAAGTTATATAGACCGAGAAAAGCCCTAAGCTGTTTGATAGTTGTAGGTTTTGCAGCATTCACCACTGCATTGATCTTTTCCTTGCTAGGCCTATCGCTAATGTTGAAACCTAAAAAATCTGTTTCTCCGACTGCAAGTACACATTTTTTTGGGTTCATATAAATTTTCATATACCTTAATCTCTCTAAAACCTTCTCCAACATTGCAACATGCTCTTCAAGGGTTGAACTGGCAATTAAAATGTCATCCAAATAAACAAAAACATTCCTTAAATCTCCAAGCAAGATTGACATGAAGCGCTGAAAGGCACTAGAAGAACACTTATGTCCTTGTATTAAATAGTTAAAACTGTAGTTACCAAAAGGACAAGATGATGAAATGTTTCCTCGCTTATTGGCACGTTATAGTAAGCTTGCCGAACGTCTAGCCTTGTCAATAACTTGCAATTTTGCAATTGCAATATGATATCTTTAATCTTGGGCAGAGTAAAATTGTCGGAGGTTGATCTCTGGTTTAATAATCTCAGATCAACGACTAAACGAACTCTTCCGTCCGACTAAAAAGCTAGTTGGAAAACCCCAATTGCTTCTCCCCCGCGAAATGACCCCCGCGTCCAATAATTTATTGATTTCCTCCCTTGCTCTCTCAAAAAGATGTGGAGCTATGCTTCTACTCCTCAATTGTATCGGCGAGCCGCTGACATTCACATGGTATGGGTAATTTGCCGCCAACTCGCACAAAATTTCTTCCTTCAAAGGACATTCTTCTCTCTCCCCTCCCCCCTCATCAACAGTGCAATCTTCATCCCCCCTTCCAATAGTACAATCCTTACTCCCCCCTCCCCCCTCCCCTATAGTTTCATTACTATCAAGTTGTGACTGAGCGACGAAGTTGTTCTCACAGCTGTCAAAATAAGCCCCGCCCCCTTTTCTCCGGTACTTTGTACAGATAAAGCGCCATCTTTTGAGTTGATCATTCTTTAAATTTAAATTAGGTGCTTCATAAGGATTTAAGAATAAGACTTGGTATTTGACAGTAAATTGTTAACTAATTCATTGCAAAGCGGTATATTTAAAGAGACAGCGGTTAGAGGGAAGATAGAATTTCGAACATGCTTGGAAAAATAAAAAGCTTCATTACTAAGAGAAATACTACGTTTCGTGCTGGGATCATCTAAAGTCAATAACGAACCCGTGTTTTTTGAGAAAAGGCATGCCAAGGACATTAAATTTGATATCTGAAGCGTAGGCATGCAAGTCATAAGTTCTGCCTAACCCCAAGTCAATTTTAGTTATTATTTTTTTATAAATATGGATACAGCCTCCGTTCGCGGCCCTGGCACTCCCAATCGGGGCCTCCTCCTTATCCAATTCAGACGCAATTAAAAGGTCGAGGCAACTCCCACAGTCTAGTAAATAAGTCTCATTGTTAGTTGCGTCCGAAATATAATATAATTTATCAAAAACTACATCTTTAACAGCTGCAACGATTTTAGTTGAGTTGCCAGAAACTTCCACCACAGTATTATCAGATAAGTCACATGCATTATTTCTTAAAATTAATGATTCCTCATGCTTATCGGAAGAAGAAGAACCTCCTTCATCTCTAAAACTAATACAATTCATCTTTAGAAAGGGAATTTCACCCCCTTCATTAACTACAAATTCATTTTTATCATTATTTTTATCAATAAGTATAGATTCACAAGTCAGAATCGCCTCCATTCCCGCCTTCTCCCCAGTGACTGGGGTAGGGGGATAGGTTGACTCCGCCGGGGGAGGCAGCGACTCATTCACAAAGCTATTGTTTTCAAAAGTCACAGTGTTATTATTTTCAATACAATTATAAGAATTTACAAAACCGTTATTGCCATCACTATGACTATCATTCCTAGTTCTACAATCATTATTATTATTATTGTTATCATCGTTATTAACCTCATCATGCATTGAGTTACAATTTAAAGTTGAAGATGACTCTACTCCTACCGACTCAGTGACAAGCGACTTCTGTGGGGGAGAGGGTGAATCAC
>JABUQX010111114.1:25000-29190 GCA_015478945.1 Trachelipus rathkii
GAACCTATCTTTAATTAGCATTTCCTGGAACATCTGGAATTTTATTCTCTTCTTCCTAGTCATCAGTATGGCTTTAGACCCTAGAGATCAGATGGTGAAATACTTTTCTATCTTTTCTATTTGTGGTCTTCGTTCTTTAAAGCTTTATGGGGAGCCTTGTGTAGTGGTATGGTATGAGACTCTTCTCTTTTGAGCTTCTCTTTTGAGTTCCCTTCCTCCCGGTTACTCCTTAATTTGATAATGGAGCGGATTCTCTTTCCTTGTAAAAAATGATATTCCGCAGAGTTCTGCCTTTATCTTGTAGTTAATTTTCATTAATAACATTTTCTGATGTTCTTCTAAATCTATCCATTTATTATTAAGATTCGACATTCAACTATTCTACTCTATTTCAATTTTACTCCCTCTTTTGCATCTAAAGTTGCGTCTGTATTTCAACTTTCTGATTCTATTCTTGCTAATCTGAATAAAATTTCCCAGAGATGTTAACTTAACCTTGGGAAGTTCAATTCTAAAAATTCCAGCTTCTACAACCCTCCCCCCTATCATAAAACTCCATAATATTCTAATCTCCCCAACAGTTGTATCTCTTCTCCTGCGGGCCATGTAAATCCTTAGTCTCAACATAAACAAAAACTTGTATTTTTGAAAACCTCCTTCAATTAGCAATGATTGATACGTCTATAAATTTTTGCATTTTATTGCTTTTATTTACTCTACCATCATCAAGGCAATAAAATATTTAAGCTTTACTTTCATATTAAATTCATTCCATATTCATACACACACACTCACACACCTACACACCCACACGCACACACACACCTACACACGCACACACACACGCATTTCCAAAGTTAAATAAGAAACAGTCGGCCCGTGGTACGCTTAAAATGAAATAACACTCAAGTGCTAGACGTTGTTATATGCGCAAATAACACATTGGTGATTATCGTCAAAACAGTCGTGTTAAAACACAAAACCTTTTAAGTCATATACACAGTGGGAGATTGATCACCACGATCAAGTTTGCAACATACACTTTGGAAGAGTTGACCACCGCGATCAAGTCGTCCACATACCCAATGGGAAACTTGACCTCCGCGATCAAGTCGCCAGTGACTACAAATGTATTAGTTTCAATGTGAGTATACGCACCAGACGTTAGCCATGACATAAAGACTAGTACACTTGTGATTCCCGGTGACCAAGTGACCCAGGGTGTATCGGACCTTAGAGTATATGGAGGCTTCATAATAGGTAAGATTTCTGCTCTGCCTTCAAACTTCTTTTCCTTTCTCACAGTTGCTCCAATTATACAAGGGTGTCATCCGCATTTCTTGATAAAGTCGAGTCCAAAGGATAAATGACAAAAAAAAATCTCCATATTCTTTCAATCTCTTTTAATTAAAAGGGGAAGATCCAATATTGGGGATTTTGGGACCCCATTTCAGCTCCAACCTAAAAATGGACATAAAATTCTTAAGTTTTAGACAATTTTGATGGGGGAAAAAAGCAAACCGCAGCTTTTTTTTGACCTCTAAAACGTCTCTTTTGGGTGATTTTCTGTGTCTGTAGTCATTGTTTCAGCATTTTCATTTTTTCAGAACCTAATTTTTTGACATTTTTTCGTATCAACTTCTACATTTTTTTCCAAATGACTTCAAACTTGAAATATGCATAGATGGATCCATTACGCACAAAATGCAAGAAGTAGTTTTTTGATTTTTGGAAAATTGTACTCAGCAATTAAAAAAAAAAAAAAAGTAGGTTTTGAAATTCGATATTGCTGAGAACAATTTTCCAAAAATCAAAGAACTACGTGCATTTTGTGCGTAATGAACCCATCTATGCATATTTCAAGTTTGAAGTCATTTGGGAAAAAATTGTAGAAGTTGATACGAAAAGGTGTCAAAAAATTAGGTTCTGAAAAAATGAAAATGCCGCAACAATGACTACAGACACAGAAAATCACTCGAAAATGACGTTTTAGAGGTCAAAAATAGCTGCGGTTTGCTATATTCTCCATCAAAATTGTTTGAAAATTAAGAATTTTATGTCCATTTTTAGGTGGGGGCTAAAATGGGGTGCCGAAATCTCCAACATTGGATGGTCCTATTTACTCAATTATTTTCTTTGAAAGCGACATTGACGCTTTTTTCACTATAGGTATTCCACTATTTTTAAAGCGCTTTTGAATAATAAAGAGTGTAGATTTTTCATATGCATTTTGGTAGGAGATTGCCAACTTCAAGTACTTTAGTACTTAATTCCGAACCTGTACCCAAATTTTAGTTTTAATTATTAAGGAAGACTAGCATCAAGTACATGGAAGTCATGGAGAAAGTATCTTTCATAGCAAGGGTACAGAACCGATAGGGTCAATACATACCTAGGAGCTTAATATATCATGATAACATCATACAGATTATAGGTACTTTGTTTTTATAATATAGGATTTAAAATGTTTGATTTATTTTATTTACAATTGCTTCTGATTTAATTAGGACTATATATATATATATATAAACGAGTTACTATATTATATATATATATAATTTATTATAGTATTATAATATATTAAATATATGATAGATATAGTATATATATATATATATAGGAACCTAGTGTATATATTATATATATATAGTATATATGTTTATTATATATTATATATACTAATATACATATTAGTATAATATTATATATATATCATATATATATAATTTATAGTATAATATTAATGATAATATAATATTATAATATATATATAAGTATAATATATAATATATTTAATCAATAACCTTTAGTAATTCTAGAAACATGTGGGTATTGTGAAGCTGGGCTAGCGATGTCGCGTAGTGTTTGACGACGCACGCCACATGACTAAAGTATAAGGCGGCGGAGAATTGCTCTGTGGGTGAATAGTATACTCACTGCACGGAGCTACGACCATATTACGCGTGCAGACTGGGCGTAGCGCAACAGGGCACCGGCAGAAGTGAATACTTTATTAACGGGGGAATATATTGGATTGCAACTGGTACAAATTCAACGCAATGTGATGGTATTCGCAAAAATACCCTTAAGTAATACAACGAACTGCTGGGATGTGAACGCTGGGCCATAGCAGATTGTCCGCGTAAGTGTTTGACGACCAGCAGATGGGACTAAAGTAAAGGGAAATTGTCTGTGGTGAATAATATCACGTCACCGCAACAGCACCCTACGACGCCTCTACCAGTCAATCGGGCGTAGCGACAAACAGGCACCGCGCGAGTGAAATACTTTATAACGGGGGATTAATATATTCCCCGGTTATAAAAGTATTTTCACTCTGCGCGGTGGCCTGTTTGTCGCTCGGCCGAGTGTGGACGGGTAGAGTGCGTGGGGTTTCTGTTGGGTGGGTGATATAATCACCACAGGAACAATTCGAGAAATCGTTGTGGAGCTGTGGGGGTGTCAAACACTTCCTCGATCTGCTAGGGCCAGGTTCACATCCCAGCATGTTGTGAATTACTTAAGGGGTTATTTTTGAATACCTAATATATATAAGGATATATATAATATATATATATATTTAAAGGGTTAATGATTTAATTTTATTTACAATTTGATTTAATAAGAATATATAATATATAATATATATATATATATATATACATATATATTATTCATGCAAATAGGTATGAGCACTAACATCAGTTTGTAAATGTATGTAGTATTTACGATGGCCAGTCCAATATATCTGACTCCTTTTTCTCAATTTCTTTTCTTCGAAAACCTTATTTGCACTGCTTCTAAAAATGGCCTTATGAATTTCACACGGCCAACAACTCCCTTTTATCGTCATCATTGATGTGAAAATTATGCGCCTAAGTGATATGATGAAGAACAGAAAGAAAAAATAGAGAGAATGAGTGAGATAGAGATAGGAGATGAGAGAGAGAGAGAGGAGAGAAGAGAGAGAGAGAGAGAGAGAGAGAGAGAGAGAATATAAAAAGAAAAACAGAAAATAAAGAAGAGAGCGGGATAGGTATTGAGGAGAGGAAAAAATGAGAGAGAGAGAGAGAAGAAGAGAGAGAGAGAGTGAGAGAAGAAGAAGAGAGAGAGAAACGTATAAGAAAAATAGAATGAAATAAATAATTAGACTGGTGATTGGACAGAAAAGAATGAGAGGAGAGAGAAGG